>OZ005656.1:55510479-55597979 GCA_963930645.1 Salticus scenicus
CAGAGGCGAATAGCTCGGATTCTATTGATCGAATATAAATGAAAATTGAAGCGTGTGCATCTGGATCATGGGGTCGAGAATTAAATGAACATATATATATAGCTTAATGTTTTGCCAACAGATTCTTGTTTCATACATAAGGATATATTTTCGCATATAAACATACATATAAATATATACAGTCGAACCTCGTTAACGTGAATTACTTTTAACACGAAATGTTTCTACAATCCCCGTCAAAATCAATATTAGTTATATGAAAATTAGTTACTCAAAGCTTGAACTACTGATAACATGAACAAATTGTCTATACTCCGTGCGATTGACGTTAACGAGGTTCAACTGCATAAACAAAAGTAGGAGCAAAGAAGTAAGATGCACGTGATTTTTTTTTTTTTAAATAAATTTATTTCGTTAGAAAAGTCCTTTGTTCACAATTACCATGCTACTAAACAAGAAATAACGCCCATTATGTTACATATATGTACTCATTTGCATCCTCATAATTCTATTATGCCCAATCTGTTGCATCGAGTATGAAACAGTGTTAAGTGCAGCAAGCAACAAGAGTGAGAGGAATTGGGAAATTTAAAACTTACATGGCGTAAAACTTGGTCCCATGAACTACAAAACTCACATTTGAATTTCATTCGATTCTGATCATTAGAGCCGAAATCTTTGTCTCTGAGTTCCGTCAGTTTAAATTTAACCTAACCACATTGCACACACATACATATTTTAATATATAAGGTAACTCTTGCCTGAATGGGGTACCTAGTGGAAAACGTGTTTTAAAAACATAAAAGCGTTAATTTCTGAAACTAGAAATAAACTATTCATAATTTATTAAACACAAAAATACAGTGATATTGAAAGAAATCAAAAGAACATTTCTTAAAAATAAAATTACATCTTTTTTCTTTCGTTCTGCCCACTGCTGGGGAAAGAAAGATGTATTAAACAAAAGCAATGTTAAAATACATAAAACTAGCGAAAATGCAGATTTATTTTTCTTTATATTTATTTAGTTTTCTGTGGCTATATTACTTTAACTATAGATTTTAGGTTGATTTCTTTAGAAATCGACCTATTGCAACCACTTCGTTTATCTATATATACACCCTTGTGCAAATTAATTGAAACAAACTACTTTTTTCGGGAATTTTAAATCCATTACTATTATTCTTTTATAATCATACTAAAATGTGTTAAACTAGTGGATCTGCAGATCAGGAGCCTCAACGTCCTATTTGCATCAGATATTATTCAATAGACCATTTTTATTTATTCCTTATTATATAATAGTATATATTGATTCGATCGACTTTTCACCATTATGAGATACATTCCTGAGGGGGGGGCTGCCACCCCCTTCAACCCCCCGCTGTATCTATCTTTGTATACCTATTTGTATATCATATAAAGTGTTACGGAATTGTAAATAATTGCATTTATTTTTGCATAATTTCTTTCAAAGAGGTTTAGTAAGTTGATAAAAGGCAAATTTTGTGCATTTCTAGTCGTTTTAGCGTTAAAATAGCCTAATTTTCCTTTGAAAACTCATTAAAAAGTTCCAATAAGAGAAGAAATTGATTTGGCGCCAAATTTGGCAACTGTTTCCCTCCTTGGCGATTTTTTGGCGACCTCGGCGAGAAAATCCTTATGAGGGATATACCAAATATGAAAGCTCTAATCTCATTGGCTGATGTGATACGAGAATTTTTCAGAACAGTCTGTGTTCGATAGAAAAGTATAAAAGGAGCATTATTTTCGACAAGGCGGTCAGTCTCAGGTCTGTGTTAGATTCGTCAAATGCTTGCTTTGCTTTGAGATTCTTTGGATGAGACTTGCTTTATCAGTTATTGCTAACATTTTATAGTGTTGTTTTGCTGTTAACGGCTGTTATTTAAGCTGTCTTTACTAGTTGAATTGAAGCTCATACTTGGTTTATAGTCCTGTATTTTTCTGGAACTTTCTGTGAATAAATCACTGAATTTTTGCAAGTTTCGCCTTTCATTCTCGGACATCTTACGAACCCCAATGTACGCAACAATATGCATTCTTGATAAACGACAGTCTTGTATTATTTCCCTGAAATTCATAAATACCAAATTTCATAACTACCAAATTTCCTACAAAATATATATATATATATATATATATATACATAGCATATCGGAAATATTTTGCGTAACCTTTAAACTAATTTCCAATTCTATGCCCACAATTATCAACAGGAAAATATGCTTTTAAAATTCTAATAAAATTTCATTATATTTGATGGGGTATAACTATGTTAAAATAAACTTTTAAGAAATATCGACTATAGACTGTAATAGTACAAAATTGTTTTATGTATCCTGGAAAAGGAGCCACAGTTATTATAAACGCCAATAATAAGAATAAACCTAATTAATTATAACTCATTAATTTTTCAAACTAATTTGAAATAATTTGGATGATTACAGTACATACTCGGAATTATTTTGTGTGGTCCCATAAATTATTTAGTTTATACATATCCTTTTATAAGAGTAAACATGATTTCAAGCATCTTTATAATATATGTTAATTTTGTTAAGTTCAATTCAGCATAAACGCATTAAAGTGCTCGCTTAAATAAAAATTTGTCCATAGGCTCTAATGTTACGAAATTGTTTCCTATGTCTCTGTAAACAAACCATAAACATTGTATACACCAGTAAAAATTTTTCATTTTATTTTGCGTTTAAAATTAATAATTGTTCCAAATTTAAGATCGTTTGGATGACTACGTGACATTATCAGAACACTTTTGTGAGATCCTCTACATTAATTAGAAAGCTTAAGAGCAGATATTTTCTTCAAACAACATAAATTTAAGCATCTTACTCACGTACGCTAGTTTAATTTTCTTCATTGCAAAGTAATGATATTAAAATGCGTTTAAACGAAATTCATCCCATACGCCGTAATGATAAAAGTTTTGGCGTGTCCCTGTACACAGTTTATAAACAATATAGCAATAAAAATTATACAGCTACTTATATGCAAAGTTGGAATGTGTACGCCAGTTTGCAAGTTAATCGAAGGAATTTTGCTGCCGCTATTGCGGTACATACAAATTCTTCCCATAGGCCGTAAGGATAAGAAACACTTTTTAGTGTGTCCCTGTACACGAACGACAAATGGAATACACGCCTAACACTATACAACTAATTCCGTTTGGCTCATGAATATCTGTACCGAATTGCAAGTCAATAGCGTGATTTTTGGGGCCGCTACCGCGGTACATACAAATTCTTCCCATAGGCCGTAATGGTAAAAAAACTTTGGCATGTCCCTGTACACGAACTACAAATGGAATGCACACTCAAAACTATACAGATAATTTCGTGGGGATCATGAACATGTATAACAAATTTCAAGTCAATAGCGTGATTTTTGCGGCCGCTATTGCACGACAGACAGACAGACAGACAGACGGACAGACGGAACACAAAATCCTTTTGAGTCTCAACAGAGAGCCTCCACTGAAGTTTCGGCAAAAATTAGAAGTCAATAGCTTGATTTTTGCGGTGGCTATCGCGGTACATACAGAATCTTCCCATAGGCCGTAATGATAGGAAAAACTTTGGCGAATCCCTGTACACGAACTACAAATGGAACACACACCCAAAACAATGCAGCTGATTCCGTGGGGCACACGAACATGTGTACCAAATTACAAGTCAATAGCGGGATTCTTGCGGCCGCTATCGCGCGACAGACAGACACACACACACAGCCTAAAACCGTTTTGAGTCTCAACAGAGGGCCTCCACTGACGTTTCGGCAAATATGGGTGGGATGAATAAACTCTTCCCCTAGCAACAATTTCCACCAAACAGAGGGGCATGTCGAGCGCATGCACAGAAATTTCTGTAGATGAAAGCTCCAGCTATGATCACATCACTTGAGAGTCCACAGTAGTTAGAGATAGATGTGACGCCGCAAGAGCTTGCAACGATTGTTACTCTCTCCAAACATACTCCCAAGACTTATAAAGAGATTTCGTAGATAGTTGGCATTATTATTGCAACTGTGAGCCATATTATAAAGCAAAATAAAGAAACATCACCTATATCTCCAAATCGGAGAGTATAATTTTGCCGAAAAAAAAACAACGTCAAGAGATGGCTCTTTTCTACATACACAAAGTAAAAAATACCCTCAAAAGACTAGTGTTGCACTTAATGCAGATTTAAAAGAGCATCGAATAAATATTAGCTCATTTACTGTTTGGAGGCGTCTTCTTGCAGCTGGTCGACCTGCCTATCAGTCTATGAAGAAACAGCTTCTGACCTAACCAATGAAGAAAATGTGGTACATGTGGGCGTTAAATATAAGAATTCAACATTCGAAAATTGGAGGAAAATATTATTTCGCTAAGAAAGCCATTTTATTATCCAAGGCCAGCGACCTTAACTCGAGATGATTTGCCACATTAACCAATTTGACAATCACCCTCAAAAGAAGACATTTTGGGTTGTTTCGGTTATAATGGGGCTAGCCTATTGACGGTTTGATGCATTCTAAGAAATATATTACTATTTTGGATAAAAAGATTGTTCCAGAATCGAAGAAACGATATCCTAATAGAACGGGGATTTGCTTGCAGGATTTTGCCCTTTGCCATATATCCAAAATGGTCAAAAAATTCATGTCTGAGAACCAAATTGAGACACTGGAATGGACTGGGAATTCTCCTAATATCAACCCAATGGAGAAATTCTGGGCTATGTGCGAGAATTGCCAATTAAATATGGACTGTACAGTTATGGTAAAGCTAATCACATCGCTAATTCATGTGTGGTGAAAGGACACAAATATTATAAACGATTGTAAAAAACTGGTAGAATCCATGCCAAATCGTGTCCAAATGTTAATAAACAGTCTTGGGGATCATATTATGTACTAAAAACTTTTTATTTTGTATAAATTTAAATAAAATAGCATTTCTTCTTAGTTTTATCAATTTTTCGAGTTTGTTTCAATTAATTTGCACAAGGGTGTATATCTATCTATAATGAAAATTTTGTCATCACGATAACTCCCGAAATAATACTCCAAAGCGAATCAAATTTGGACAGTGAACTGATCTTATACATATCTTCATTGAGTTCGTTAACGAAGTTGCTCCGACTTTTTGTTTTCAAGTGGCAACCACTTGAAAATTTCAAACCGACATTATAAAAAGCATATTTAAAGCAAGATTTGCTTGAATTTTGATGTAAATACAGGCAATATAAGGGTCTCAATGAAGTTTATTAATGAAGTTTATCCGCCATTTTTAATAAAGTGGCGGATATCTTAAGTTAAGTAGGGCCACTTGAAATCAGGCTACCACTTGAAAATTTTAAATCACGATAACTTCCGAAATAATACTCCAAATCGAACCAAATTTCGAAAGTGTCTTAACTTGTGTTATGGATATCTTGGATGAGATTCTTAACCAAGTTGCTCCACCATTTTGTTTTCAAGTGGATACCACTTGATATTTTTAAATTCAAATTGTAAAAAGCGTATTCCGAATTTGTTTGAATTTTGATGTATACATAGACTATATAAGTGTCTCAAGTTTATTAATAAACATATCCGCCATTTTTAATAAAGTGGCGGATATCTTAAGTTAAGCGGGGCCACTTGAAATAAGGCTACCACTTGAAAATTTAAAATCACGATAACTTCCGAAATAATACTCCAAATCAAACCAAATTTGGACAGTGTCTTAACTTGTGTTATGAATATCTTGGATGAGTTTCTTAACCAAGTTGTTCCACCATTTTGTTTTCAAGTGGCGACCACTTGAAAATTTCAAATTCAAATTGTAAAAAGCGTATTCTGAATTTGTTTGAATTTGTATGTATACATACACTATATACGTGTCTCAATGGAGTTTATTAATGAAGGTAATATCCGCCATTTTTAATAAAGTGGCGGATATCTTAAGTTAAGCTGGGCCACTTGAAATCAGGCTACCACTTGAAAATTTAAAATCCCGATAACTTCGAAATAATACTCCAAATCGAACCAAATTTGGACAGTGTCTTAATTTGTGTCATGAATATCTTGGATGAGTTTCTTAACCAAGTTGTTCCACCATTTTGTTTTCAAGTGGAGACAACTTGAAAATTTCAAATTCAAATTGTAAAAAGCGTATTCCGAATTTGTTTGAATTATGATGCATACATAGATTATATGAGTGTCTCAAAGAAGTTTATTAATGAACTATATGGGTTTTCTCGCCAAAAGTCGCCAAGTGGGAAACTCGCCAAATCTGGCGCCAAATCCATTACCTGCCATATTGGGGCTTTTAAATGCGTTTTTAAGAGAAAATTAGGCTATTTAAAACAAACTAGAAATGCAGAAAAATAACATTTAATCAACTTACTAAGCCTCTTTGAAAGAATTTCTACAAAAAAAAAAAAAAAAAAAAGAAAAAAGAATTATTTTCAAATTTGCAACAACATCTTAGATTAATTAGTTCACTGAGCAACTTTCTCTGCCATTGTGATCCAAGTGGCAGCCACTTAATTTTTCAACACGATGATATTTGAGATTCTGAATTATTTCCAACTCTATTTGTACAGTAGTCTTATCTCACAATAGCATCTGATATATTTGTCAACTTGGCCCACCATCTTGTTTCCAAGCGCCGACCACTTGAAAATTTTAAATTTACATAAAAATGTATTTAGTAACCGATTTGCTTAAAACTCCATATGTAGACAACCTACATCAATATTTCTACTCGTTAATAATTTGTAGCCGCCATTTTGAAACAAAATGACGGCTACTTGATAAGGAAAAAGAAATCAACCCTACCCTTCCGAATAAGCCGGAAGGACTTGTTATTGATTGTATTCTTTAATTAAACCCGTTCACAAAATGCAAACACCAAGACATACTAATCACCTTCACTATCTAATTTCGCACATAAATTATAAGCGCAGTTTTAGCAGCGCATTGAACAAACAACTCATTCTTCAAATGGCTTCGTTTAAAACTCACCACAATATAAATATTCACAGTGAGACCATCCCTCATAAACAATGTCCAGAAACGTTAATAAATATGATTAACACTAACAAATTTAATATGTAGTAGAAACAAATCTCAAAACTAGAATTTCTTGTCAGAGAACATCGATCCTTCACATAGCAGAATATCGCAATATTTCAAAGTTTTCTGCTTTAAGCTAAATGCATATAATGTATGTGCCGATTTTACGATAATACCTAAGAATAAAAACACATAAAATATGCACCTAAAAATAAAAACACATAAATAAACATAAATAAACATAAATAAACATAATTCAAAGATAAAACTGTTACAGAAATTCAAAAACATACTTAACATTTTTACACATGATTCAATTCACCAGATATATTTATATAAATTTAATTTTTAAATTATAGAGAAAAAGTAATAAAAAAGGATAAAACTACAAAATTAATTAAATATTGATAATAATAATAATAATATAACTACATCATAACTATAATCTTACATACTCAATGCGTAAGGAAATACAACACATAGAAGATACGCAAACCTAATTAGAATGTAAAAATATAATGAAATTTAATGTAGTCTAAAACATAAAATGAAACCATACATAGAATGTTAATGAATCCCAAGAACATTGAAGACATCATCAGGCTCATTTTTCCAAGTAAGGTGGAAACAGTAATATGTTCGAAAATATATTAGCAATAATAAAAACAAAAACAAAAATTAGTTTAAATCCCTATATCTTACAAAGATATGAACTCAACCACTTTAATTCTAAATACAAAATACACAAATTTTATATACAGTGAAAGATGTTTTAAAACTACACAAAAAGGCACAATAAGAAATTATAAAAAGTAAGAACGTAGTAAAAACAAAGATATTTTGATGAAGCATAATCATGGAGAAACACCGAATAAAAAACATTTACAGCATCTTAACAGTTACGGATAGCAATTCCAATATACCACGGATAACCATTTAATTTCGCGGTACAGTACAAAATAAGAAACGCAACTTTATGACTGACACAATCATTGCAAATTCTTCTAATCCTAGCAATTTTTGAAAATAATACGTTTATAAAAACATTATTAATTATGCATGATAACCAATTAGTTAAACAAATAACTTTAAAATGAAAATCTAATCTTTAATCAGAAAGGGTCATTACGTTTTTAATTAAATCATTAACTATACAATGTAATTTCGAAAATAGTATATCTTTAAAAACTTTAATATTTATACTATGATGAGTCATTAGTTAAACAAATAACCTTAAAACGAAAATTTAACCGTTAATCAGAAAGACTCCGAACGTTCTTTAATTAAACTATTAACTAAACATTGTAATTTTGAACTAAAAATGTTAATAATGTGATTTAATAATATTATCACAATAGAATTTATATTTAGTCATTCGTTTAAAAAATATTATAAATTATATTCGTCTTGTAAAATATATCGGGTGTTCCATAAGTCTGTAGATATTTGAAAAATTCAGAAAAATTGAAGGAATTCGTGAATATGAAAGCGCGGTTTGCAAAAAAGTTATTCTCTAGAGAGAGAACTATATATATATATATATATATATATATATAGTTCTCTCTCTCTCTCTCTCTCTCTCTCTCTCTATATATATATATATATATATATATATATATATATATATATATTGGGGGCGGTAAAAAAAATAGTTAAAGTTTCCGTCGATAGAGGGCACTGCACAGATGCGTAACGAAAAATATGCAAATCAGAGTCCTGTAAATTGCACTATTTTACGATTAACACAACATATTTCTTATTTTACCTCCTCGATGTGATTTTTTAAAATTTTAATTCTGTACTGATAAGTATAAAGGATTTAAGTCCAAAAATGTCGATTTTGAGTTAAGTACATAGTCAGACTCAGAAAAAATTCTCTATCGATTGGTATAAAGTATTTAAATCCATGTCATTTAGGATTTGAGAAAATCCATTGGTAAAAAAAGATTCAAGTCAGAAATTTAGCATTAATCTTTGGTATGAAATATTTAATTAAATTTTTTCCCTTTCTTAAATGATGGTTGACAACCACTGAATGGTATAGAGGGTATGAATCAGCATAATCCCTTTTTTGTAATCGATCCCTTTGATTAGTTTTTAATTAGTTTAACTTTATTTTTTGTCTCCTAAAAAATCAAGAATATTGACTTAAATCCTTTATACTTATCAGTACAGAATTGTGATGCTGACTTGGTGGATAAAGCATTATTGGTAAATATGTTTTCTCTACGGTTAGAACCGCCGACTAAAGCCGACTATTTGTTTGTTGTTACATTTTTTATAACACCATTTAACTAACGGTTTAACTATTCTATCTTTAATATTAAACAAGAAATGTAACAAACAATATTATTAATTTAATGTAGTATACAACATAACTTTGAAACAACATACTATTATATTACTTTATTATACTTAGAAACATGCTGATCATTTGTCCTAGAAAAATTTTAAATTTATTTTTATGTTCCATCCTAAAAAAATATATATAGCTGCTAAACAATAAATAAATATAATTCCTAAACAATAAATAAATATAATTCCTAACAAACCTCGTTTCTCTTTGTATGGCAAGTATTTAGGAAATAAACTGTAATGAAAAGTCAAAATTCTAACAGTATTTTTTTCGTTGCTAAATTTTTTTATAAATAATTCATTTATACGTAAGAAAATATCTTTTGATATGCTAACAAAAACTTCCTTCTATACCTAATATTTTTACTCTAGTTCTCTTGAATTACATATATTTCTCTTAAATTATAAATATATGCAAAGAACTTATCAAGGAATGTTTTTTCTAGAATAGCTTTTGCAGTGTAATGATCCTATTTTTAAAAATATTGAAAAATTCATGTAGTGTATGATATGAATAATTTAAAGAGATTGCATTTGGGACAAAGTTAAGCTTCAAAGGCTAATAAATATATAAATATTAAAATATCTCATTTTCTTCCATATGCAACCTAAAATATATATATATATATATATTTTCTAAAAACAAAAATATGTGACACTAAATTTGTACGATTAAAATTAACTAAATAATTATTTTCAATTAGAAGTAGATAAACAAACTTTTAAATGTGTTTTAATTTTTACTGTATGTATATATTTTATGAACATATAACAGATAAAAGTATTTTTTCCACATATGCAAGAAAAAGTATGTTAAATCGTATTTTTATGTAAACATTTAATTTACTTTACAAGATTTAATTTCGTTATTTTCAGAAAAGACATATTTATATAAGTGTCGTTTTCTTTTTAATACAAAATCCAAGCATTCTCAATAACACTGTTTATGGAAAGTACAAGCATAGACGTGAAATAAACTTTTTTTTTTTTTATTGTTTTAAAATTAAAATTAAATGTTCACATTTACACCGAATATTTAGTTAAATTATGATTTATGTTTATATTATATTCAGAGCGATAGAAGGATTCTCATTGTGAATTTTTATGTCTACCAAATTAGTAAACTCGGTTAATTTTGAATTGCTTAAAAAGTACCCATAATTTTATTTTAAAAATGAAAAGCTTTAGCAGAAACATTGATATTTCAAAAATTTGAGCAGGTCGGAGAAACTTTTATTTAATTTTCCCCTTTAATGTTACGATTTTTCTAACTTTTTAATTATTATCAGTATCATTCCAGTATCTAGCAATAACTAGTACTCCGTTATTTTTACATGCTATTTTTCTAAGAAGCACACTACATATTGCTCCATAAACCTAACGAAAAAGCTTTGTTATAAACCTTTATAAATAATTCATATTTTTGAAAGAATACATTATTTTTGATATACTAACGAAAACGTTCTCCTCAACCCAACATTTTTCTCCTTCCAGTTACCTTGAATTCCATATAGTGCTCTTAAATTATAAATATATGATAAAGATGTTACCAAGATTTTTTATTTTTTTTTTTTTTTTTTTTTTTTTTTTTTTTTTTAAGAATAGCCTTCACAATTGTAATATGCCTACTTTGAAAGAGTTCTGAAAAATTCATATGATACATGATATGAATAATTTAAATAAATTGCCTAGGGGATAATGTTAAGTTTCAAAAGTTACAAATATTAAAATGTCAATAATTTTCTAGATGCACTGTAAAAAAAAAAAAAAAAAAAAAAAGAGTAAAATTAATATATATATATATATATATAATTAAAATTTAATGTGTAAAATAATATTATAATAAATAATGTCTAAAATAATTTTTTACATTAAAAAACATAAAAGATAAGTAACTGTATTTTAATTCTTATACCATGTTTGACTCCACATTCGACTTTCTGAGAATAAGATAACTCAGGAAAAGGTTAATATAATTTTAACTAATTCTTGACAGATTAATTAATTCTTCTAGAATATTTTATATGACAACGCTACTTACCCCTTAATTTGGACAAATATTAATCAACATAATAAATACTGAATCGTCTTCAAGAAATCCCAAACGTGTAAATTCATCGAAATCCGGAACTTGAACGTTTTCCGAATCTTAAACTTCCTTCATAATTTATGTACAAAAGATATAATAATAAATCCACTTATTTGAAAATAAGTAGTCAATTTCAATTAGTTGAAATGCTTTAAGTTTTAGCTGAGAAATGTGTCTTCAAATTAGAGGTCAATATCACACACACACACCAAAAAAAAAAAAAAAAAAAAAAAAAAAAAAAAGAAGAAGAAAAATGGAAGAAAAACAATATAAAATAGTAAAAGAATTTATATAATATATAGATTAGAAAAAAAAAAATCGAACTTCTATAAATCAAATCATTTTTACATTCCCTTACCCATGAGGTAGAGAACGTATTGTTTTTGGGCCAAAATTTCGAAATTGAGTTTTTATAACATTTACACGTTTTGAGGTTACCTGAATCTAAAAAACTTGTTTTTTACCGGTTGATGTGTGTGTGTGTCTGTGCCTCTGCGTCTGTATGTGTGTTATCAACAGATCTCATAAACAAACTATAGCAAAAACTGCAAATTTGGTCTTCTAAATGTGTAGCATATAGTTAGACTACATCAAGTTTTTCGTTGAGATCACGCAAATGGTTCGTGTACAGGGACACCGAAGAGAATTCAAATATATTACATCTATGCGGAAAATTGCAGGTAAGTAGAGTTTAACATCTATAGACTGTACTAAACCAAATGAAACGAATATATATTTTTTATTTGTTAAAAACATGTTTCATGCAGAATATGGTATGTAAACAATTCACTGTTCGTTTACAGGGTTACACAAAAGAACTAGATTATAATGCGAAATACTTAAAAAATTATGGAAGTGTATATCAGGTTGTGCCGTGTGTTATTAATATAGGATTATATTTATGTGCACCATGTGATGTGTACATGACTTTCAGAAGATATACGGGGCTGCCAATATTTAAGCCATAACATTCTTTTTTATTTGTTAGTGGAAGTGCTTTACAATAATATACTATATCATATGCTATTTTACATGCCCAGGAAAGCTGCTCAGGAATTTAATTTAATTCCTTAAAGCTGGTAAATAATGCATTTCTTTAAGTGAAACGATTAGTCTCTTGTATATTTACATGTTTTGAGGCTTCCTGAATACCGAAGTCAAGTTTTATAGTTTGATCTTTGCCTTTGTCTGTTAGAACAAATTAAAAACAAATAATTTCAGGCGATGCAAATGATGTATTTTGAATACGTTTGTTACTAGAAAAGTTTGTTCAAGATTGATAAGTTTCAAGGCATAATGCGTGTAAACGTTCTTTGAAAGTTTTTAAATGAACTTTTGACTTAATATCAGATTTGAATTCTCTATAAATATAGGTACGATAATGAAACGGGTGGCTGAAGGGATGCAACTTCCCTCACATAATTATTTGTCAAATAAAGCAGTTCCGAAGCTTAAGTAGAATTGTTTTAACATAGGTTTACATAACAGTACTCGTTATCGTAACCGTTAATCTCCAATCTGTAATTATAGCATTAAATTCCAGGGTAAGTGCAAGTCGTGTAAGTGAGATGCCAGATTATTTAATTTGCGTGTATTTTAAATAGTCTAAAAACTTCCTTTTTACTACTCTAATGGATGTTATCTCTTAGATTGAAAAATCTGTAGTAGGGAGATTAAGAATGCTATATCTATACAAATTACTGTGGCCATAGTTTTATTTGAATTTTAAGTAATTGCCAGATTTAACAACTTTCGTCTTTAGAATTTTTTTAATACAAAGGAATATGTGTGCAAAAGGGAAAAGCGCATAAAATATATAAAAATATTTTAAACTACCTTCTTGAGACCTTTAGAAAATAATTTTCGTATTCTGCAAATCTGGTTCGAATCTGTTCTGCCTTTTGAATGATATCACCTTAAACTCTCTACTTCCACGTAGTTTCCCTCTCTACGTCTATAATATATTAAAAGAGTACGACAAATTTCATGTTTGCCCGTTCATATACAGATTTTTAACAAAAGCTGAGACTCACATAACTCAGACAATCAATAATTAAAGCTGCCTTTGCAAGCTAGTCGTATTAATGAGCCATTATGAGTAATATATATATATATATATATATATACAGTGACACTCCAAATCAAGTCTTGCAACCTAGCAGTAATTTTTTTTTTCAAGAATTACAAATGGCGTATTGTACATTAAATGTTATTTAGCACTATAAAATATTTAAGAGAAGCTGGCTAATGAAATAGGGCAACTCAGCTGGTTCAAAATTTTTAATACCAAAAAATATATGTATAAAATGAACAAGTGCATAAAAAATAAAATATTTTAAATAAACTTCTTGACATCGTAAGAAAGGAATTTTTTTATTCTTCAAATGTGGGTATTCATACTTTTTATGATACAACTTTCATTCCTTTACTCTATAATTAATATGTTAAAAGTGTACGACAGATTTCATGTTTCCCTATTAATATATACAATGGATATGAGAAAATATTTATGTTACAGCATTTTTACAGGAAACTATATTCTAAAAAAAAAAAAAAAAAAAAAAAAAAATGTAAACGCGCAGAAATGTTTGTTGCCTCAATCTGAATATTTTCATTTTCAGAAAATGAATCCATATCTTCAATATTCCTATTCATTATTTCTTCAATAGGCTTTAAATCAGAATTTATTTCCTGTTCAAAATGAATAAAATATAAGCTTGATTTATTATATGATATATGTTTGTATTTGAATAAAATATCTTAAACTATTCATTTTGATATATTTTTAGATGCTGTAATATATACATTTTTTTGGAATCATAGGAAGCATATATTCATTTTTATATGGAGAGATCACAAAAAATCTGTATTCTGACTTTTCCAATAAAATATATGACGTATGCAAACCCACTCTTTCCTTTCAGAGAAAATGTATTTCTGGTTCCATCAGCTACTTTTCGGAATAAAACCTTTTGATACAAAAACCTATTTCCAAGTATTGAAATTAAAATTGAGCTTCCAGTATTTCTATGAAATCCGATTATATTTATGTTTAACATATAATGCAACGCTTAAAAATATTAATGATAAATCATTATGGTATATAAAAACAGTAATTTTTTAAAATATATATGTTAAAATAATTCCCGTACCTTTAGATTTAGAAGAAAACGTATACACACACACACACACACAAAAAAAAAAAAAAAAAAAAAAGGATGAGATTCATATTTTCAGTGAGATTTAACTACAAACACATAAAACTCGGTATTTTATCGTAAAATTCTTTGTAATTTCACAGTCATTCATTAAGAAAAGAAAATCTCAATAGGAAAATCCTTCTGAATAAACAAACCGATGACATATCGCAGAAAAACAAAAAAAAGTAAAAATTAGAAAAATCAAATATTTGCCATAAAATCATTTATTTCTAATAAATATAACAACGTCCCGCCTCATGCATTTTAAAAAAGCATTTACATAATCTCATACATAACTCAAAACTGAATTATCCATTCGTAATTAAAACTGGCCTAGAGAATTTATCTAAGTAATCAAAAAATTTTTTCGTAATATGAAATGTAAAATGGAATATTAAAAAAATTATACAGAAAAAAAAATGAATAGCTTTGTATTAATCTTTTCTTGAAAAGAAATAAAAAAAAAAAAAAAAAAAAAGAAAGAAAAAGAAAAAGAAAATCCGTCGATGAGATTCCGCCAATTTTAAATCAAAATAATTGTTAAGAGAGGATAATACCTAATCCTAATGAAAGAAAATACTTATATACGGAAAAAAAAATCTATAATTATTCATTACCTAATATACTTTTTCAAATTTTGTTCTAACATTCAGAAAATTCACAACCATTACATTAGTACTCATTTCCTAAAAATAGATATTTTATTTTTTTTTTTCAATTTTTCTACTTTAATTTTGAGTTAAAAAAAGCAAATTTTCACAAATTGAATTTTTTACCATTACCGTTTGGGCATCGTTCGCTTTTAAGTTTTACCTTTAAAAGTTTTCTCTTGTCACATTATGTGTTTCAGTGCTACTTTTCATCTGATTCATGAAAAATATTATCACGTATGAGGGTGAGCACGACGAAAACTTGTGAAATAAAGTTTTTCCTAGTGAGATAAATTCTGATGGTATGTTTCCGGATGATATCTAAGTGTGACTTTGGAATATGTGTATATAATCCATGATATTGGTTTAATGCGAAGTTATGTTATTGTATATACCTCATAATGTAAAAAGTTTCTCATCGATAAACTACGATGAGCTTTTTATTTTGAACACTTTTTTTTTTCATTGATATAAATACTTCGCTAATGAAAAGTATTAATAAGGTTTTTTTTAACTTTATTAAACATAATGTTACATTTGCAAAAGTATATTAATTTTTCTTTCCACTATATATTAATATTTTTTAATTAAAATTGTAAATACTGTGTAACAGTCATAGTTATATTTTTATTATATGAAAATAAATTAAATAGACGGCATAGAAACAATGCCACAAAAACAGTAATATACTTTAAATTTTCCATTACACGCACACAGAGAAAACACTTACACATGTAAATTTATTTAAGAAAATGTTCGATTTCCTCTTTCTTAGCTGAATTGTATTATTTGTTTCTTCAATAACAAAAACAATTAAAGACAAATTAGAAATAAAACAACAGTTTATTAAAATTATTATTAGTGTATATGGAACGAATAAGATTTTACCAAGTGTAATAAAAAATAACTCATAATAACGGTAATAAAATAAAATACGTACGAAGTATTATTTAAAAAATATATAATCACATTATAATTATAAAAGGATTAACTTGTTGATCCGGAAACAGAAGATAATAAAGATTTATTATATTTTGTTTATGCTAAAATAACTCTTTTTATATATTTTTTTTCACAATCATATAATATGTAATTATCTTAGGGTGGTAGATAATATATAATTATCTACAACCCTACTGAGAAACTGAAACTTCTGAGAAATACATTAAACATAAGTTTCAGATTTTATATAAGTGAAAAATATTGCTATATATTCTGTCGCTGTCTCTTCTTTCTG
Source organism: Salticus scenicus (assembly GCA_963930645.1). Lineage (NCBI taxonomy): Eukaryota > Metazoa > Arthropoda > Arachnida > Araneae > Salticidae > Salticus > Salticus scenicus. Next base: position 55,527,094 of record OZ005656.1, read on the forward strand.
TAAAATATAATATATATTATTTGTAAAATAAGTAGATAAATAAACCATGCTTATTAACCTCAGTTTAACAATATATATCCAAATACCTTTTTTGATATAAATAGACTATCCTATATTTATTTATTTATTCAATATCCATCAAGTATTATTTAATACAAATAAGAGAAAATTTGTGACTGATATTTAGACAATGTACAACGGACTATGTGCATTTAAAATTGTATATACCAATTTCATTCCTGTGAGACCATCCCACAATATCGTACCATGCTTAAGTTTAAAATATATAAAAGCTCATTCATATCAACGCAATTATCTTTCAATTTACCCTTTAATAAATATAAGTCCAACGTGCTATTTTTTATGGATACAAAAGTTAAAATCAGAGAAGGAGTATACTGAAAAAGTACATTTCCATAAAATATATATATATATTAGAAATGTTCTTTAGCAGTAAATACTGCAGTTATTTTTATTATTATTATTATTATTATTTAAATGCTTCTACACACAACATAGAAAACGTAAGATTTATTATGAAGCATTTTAATAACAATTAAAAAAAAAAAAGCCTGAAATAACAGTGTAAACGCATAGTCAATATTGTGGACAATACACTGTAAAAAATTATTTTCTATATTACACAAGAATATTGAGGCACACTGCTTTCCAAAACTATGTAGAGAAATGTTACCAGCTGTAACTATGTAAACTTGCACGTTATGCAGTAATTACGCAGGTACAGTTGGTAACATTTCTCTTCATGGTTGTGGTATTTCGCTACACGGTAATCTGCCTCAACAGTGTTGTGCAATATTACACAAAATTTTTTACCTTGTATATGCATCAGAAATGTAATTTAGAAAATTCATACTTCATTTATGCAAACGTGGCAGTATATGTAAATTATGTATCATGAAACTGATTTATTTTATGCACGACGGACCCAATGCAGCCAATATCTAATATATTTAGCGTAACTTTCTGATGTTCCATGAATAAAATGTGACAACAATACACAAATTTGCATCATAGAAATAAAATAATGTTTGAAATAACTTGTGATAAAGCATAACAAACGGATAATATAAATTTTATATAAATAAAATATTTTTTTTATAATTTAAAGCTATCATTATAAATAAGCATATTAGATACGAGAAAATTTTATTTAAATTTAGATTCATATATGTTTAATGTAAGTTTACTTCCATGTAATTAAACTTGCCGTTTTCTCAAAACAATGATAGGCTATTTTTACAAATACTAACAAATCTTTCGAAATTTCTAGAGAGTAAGTTATAAAAGTGCTTTTTTACGACAATTTGCAAATGTGATATATATAACTCGTATCTTTCATTATTTTCATATTCTTCCTTATATTACATATTCAGATTTTACATCTTTGGTACATTTGAAGTAATGTAGCATTATTTTCTTAAATTTAAGCTTTTCAAATGAAATGTAAAAGAACTTCGTCGATAAATATGTAACGATTTCTATCAAAGACTCTTTGAATTCTAATCTAAAGAGAGAGGAAAATGTTTTAGAATATAACTTATATAGTAATTTGAATATAAGACTATAGATCTTTCTTCTTCAGAGCTTATTTTACATCCAGATACAATAGTGAATATAAAAGTATTGAAATAGAATATAAAAGTTCTGTAATGCTAACACTAGAATTCTTGGAAAACATAACAAGAGATATAAAAATTCAAAATTGCAACTAATTATTAGAATCGATTTATCTAAGGATGTATTTATGTTATAAATGCAATAGATAAGTAAGGTAATATGTTAAATTACGTAATTTATCATTGTTCCTTTTCTCACTAATTGCAAATGGAATTAATTATATGAAATTGTTCGCTTTGATATATAGATATCGTAGTGTTTTGCTTAAACGGCTGCTATGGCTCGAAATATCGAGTTGGTTGTCGTGTTATGGATATGGAGTAAAAAAAAAAACAATAAAAAAAACAAAAAAAAACACTATATAGGACCGAAGGTTTTAAACACGGCTTCAGCTATATCAAGGTAAATGTCCGAATAGAGATATTCTTGTGGACAGTCACTAATCTGTTGCAAAGTGCCAAGATGGCATGACAGGAGAAGAGATGTTCAGGTGACAGTTCTGTGTCAGGGCCACAGTTTAAAAAAAAAAAAAAAAAAAAAAAAAAAAAGGTGCAGGTAAAGCTGCGATGGTGATCCCACTTTGTCGTAGTGCAGCGGCTTGAGTATGCCTATGAACCTGAGAACTATGCCGGCGGTAGCGTAGCTACTGACATGGTCTCCAAAGTCGAATTGGTCGAAGGTGAGGCACCAGACCAAGAGGATCCCAGGGATGTCCAACCTTTCTGAAGCTCTGGCTACCCCCTTTTATGGATATGGATACGAAATATTGCGTTTTTCTACCTTTTAAAAAATGAACGTCCTTATTTATTTATTTATTTATTTATTTATTTTTTTTCGAATTGAAGGCAGTTTTATTTATTTATTTTATAACGGTCTCATAATTCCTTATTGTGAGTTAAATAATTTCATATAACTAATTATTCACGATTTTGTTAATTACTTATTTTAAATCGAATAAATCAGTTTCTTATGGGGTGGGTATTAAGTTCTTCTTTACCTCTATCAAGTTATATTATTTATTGTTTTTGTATTATTTTATATTGTTTAATTTTTTTTTTCGTTTATTAAATAAATCCGTTAAGAAATTTCTCTGTTTCTGGTTCTTATCGATTTATTTGGCAATTGGTCAGTTGTTTTCTTGCATGCTACAACAATTATCACGTTATATATAAACATATACAGATGAATAGATAAATATACAGATTGGTAAAGTGATAAATATAGATGGAAAAATATAGACCTAGAGTCCCAATTCAGGATTTTCCACCTGAGACTGTAGACTAAAATGGTTCCTTTTCAGGCCGGTAAGTTGCATATAACAAGTGTGGTACACCTGTTTTAGGCGGTGATTTCATATCTTGCAGTACAAACTAATTTAGCTTCAAAATAGTTTTTAACCTATTTTACCAAAGACTTCCTTTTTACTTTACGCAAGAGTGTTTATTTATTGCGTTTTCAGAAAAACTGCAAAAGCACTTTATAGTGGGCATCGCATAGTGATTAATTTAAAATATTCAAGTAGAGTTCTTTAAGGTTTTGGTGTACTTTTAAGAGTTCATAAAAAATTCGGAATTGTCTAATAAAGAAACATACTATATCAAGACGCATTGTTTAACACTATTTGAGTATTATCAGTAATTTACTTAACACAACACTTAATACACAGACTAGACTTGTATTCATATTTCGTGCAGTAATAAATAAGATTCTAAATGATTGTTCAATATCTGCCTTTAAAGGACTCAAATAAAATGTTTCGTTTAATAATTGTGTTTTAATTAACACATTATTACACATTTAACAATAAAAATGAGTAGTCAGCAGGTTGCTAATTATATGCAATCTTGCATGCTTCGCATTTAGCTATAAGTACGTAGTGTAGACAGTCATGTTTAATCCCTACGTCATACTACACCATTGATATTACTTTTATTTTTCTCTACTGTAGAAAAGCGTTAAACTTTCTTACAAAATAATATTAAAATTACATATGTAAAAAATCAGAATTTAAATCTATAGAGCCTAAATTAATGTTTTGAAACGGTAATTATAAAAGATTTAATTTGAAAAATTAAGTATAAACGTAGAAAAGTTATCTCGTTGCAATTAAAAGTCACATTGTAAAATTTTATAAATTGAAATATAATGTTACGTTTAAATTGCATTTTCTTTTATATGCTGTTAATCTTATGTATATAGCATATAATTTTTTATGTATATATTTCACATATTCTTTAAATTCAGAAGAATTCACAAGTGATTAGGCAAAAAATGAAAATGATTCAAATAAGTCAATGTTTTATTATTATTATTATTATTATTATTGCCGACACGTCAGTGGGAGTGGAGGCCCTCTGTTGAGACTCAAAACGGTTTTGGGCTGTGTCTGTATGTCTGTCTGTCGCGCGATAGCGGCCGCAAAAATAGCGCTATTGACTTGAAATTTGGTACAGATGTTCATGAGCCCCACGAAATCAGCTGTATAGTTTTGGGTATGTATTCCATTTGTAGTTCGTATAGAGGGACACGCCAAAGTTTTTCTTATCATTACGGCCTATGGGAGGAATTTGTATGTATCGCGGTAGCGGCCGCAAAAATAGCGCTATTGACTTGAAATTTGGTACGCATGTTTATGAGCCCCATGAAATTAGCTGTATAGTTTTTGGTATGTATTCCATTTGTAGTTCGTACACAGGGACACGCCAAAGTTTTTCTTATCATTACGGCCTATGGGAGGAATTTGTAAGTATCGCGGTAGCAGCCGCAAAAATAGAGCTAGTGACTTGAAATTTGGTACACATGTTCATGAGCCTCGCGAAATCAGCTGTGTAGTTTTTGGTATGTATTCCATTTGTAGTTCGTATACAGAGACACGCCAAAATTTTTCTTATCATTGCGGCCTAAGGGAGGAATTTGTATGTATCGCGATAGCGGCCACAAAAATCATGCTCTTGACTTGCAATTTGGTACACATATTCATGAGCCCAACGGAATTAGCTGTATAGTTTTAGGTGTGTATTCCATTTGTAGTTCGTGTACAGGGACACGCCAAAGTTTTTCTATCATTACGGCCTATGGGAAGAATCTGTATGTACCGCGATAGCCACCGCAAAAATCAAGCTATTGACTTCCAATTTTTGCCGAAACGTCAGTGGAGGCTCTCTGTTGAGACTCAAAAGGATTTTGTGTTCCGTCCGTCCGTCTGTCTGTATGTCTGTCGTACTGTATGTCTGTCGTCTGTATGTACTGATATTTGCGTGCGATAGCGGCCGCAAATATCACGCTATTGACTTAAAATTTTGTGCACATGTTCATGATCCCCACGAAATTAGCTGTTGGGTGTGCATTCCATTTGTAGTTCGTGTACAGGGACACGCCAAATTTGTTTTTTATCATTACGGCCTATGGGAAGAATTTGTATGTACCGAAATAGCGGCCGCAAAAGTCCTTCGATTGACTTGCAAATTGGCGCACGCGTTCCAGCTTTGCATATAAGTAGCTGTATAATTGTTATTACTATATTGATTATAAATTGTGTATAGGGACACGCCAAAATTCTTAACATTACGGCGTAAGGGGGGAATTTCTTTTAAACACATTTTAATATCGTTACTTTGCAATGAAGAAAATGAAACTAGCGTACGTGAGTAAGATGCTTAAACTCATGTTGTTTGAAGGAAATATGTGCTCTTAATCATTCTAATTAATGTACATGACCTTACAAGAGTGTTCTGACAATGTCACGTAGTCATCCAAACGATGTTAAAATTGGAACAACTACAAATTTTAAACGCAAAATAAGCTGAATTTTACTGGTGTATACAATGTTTATGGTTTGTTTACAGAGACACAAGAATGAATTTCGTAACATTAGAGCCTATGGACAAACTTTTATTTAAGCGCGCTTTTTAATGCGTTTATGCTGAATTGAACTTAATAAAATTAACATACATTATAAAGATGCTTAAAATCATGTTTACTCTTAAAACAGGTTATGTATAGACTAAATATATTATGGGACCACACAAAATAATTCCGAGTATGTACTGAAATCATCCAAATGATGTCAAATTAGTTTAAAAAATTATAAGTTATAATTAATTAGGCTGATTCTTATTATTGGCGTTTATAATGACTGTGGCTACTTTTCCGGGATACATAAAATAATTTCGTAGTATTACAGGCTATAGTCGATATTTCTTAAAAGTTTATTTTAACATGGTTACACCCCATCAAATATAATGAAATTTTATTAGAATTTTAAAAGCATGTTTTCCTGTTGATAATTGTGGCATAGAATTGGAAATTAGTTTAAAGGTTACGCAAAATATTTCCGATATGTTATGCAGTTTTTTTTTTTTTTTTTTTTTTTTTTTTGTATGAAAATTGGTAGTTATGAAAACTGGTATTTATGAATTTCAGGGAAATAATACAAGACCGTCGTTTATTAAGAATACATATTGTTGCGTACTTGGGGGTCCGTAAGGGTTCCGAGAATGAAAGGCGAAACTTGCAAAAATTCAGTGATGTATTTACAGAAAGTTCCAGAAAAATACTGGTCTATAAACCAAGTATCAGCTTAAATTGAACCAGTAAACACAGCTTAAGCAACAACGGTTAACAGCAAAACAACAGTACAAATTGTTTAGCAATAACACATAAAGAAAGTCTCATCCAAAGAGGCTCAAAGCAAAGCAAGCATTTGTCGAAACTGACACAGATCTCACACTGACCGCCTTGGCGAAAAAAAGGTCCTTTTATACTTTTCTATCGAACACAGACTGTTCTGGAAAATTCTCGTATATCATAATGAGATTAGAGCTTCCATATTTGGTATATCCCTAATAAGGATTTTCTCGCCAAGGTCGCCAAAAAAATCGCCAAGGAGGGAAACAGTCGCCAAATTTGGCGCCAAATCCATTTCTTCCCTTATTGGAGCTTTTTAAAGTTTTTTAAGGGAAATTTAGGCTATTTTAACGCTAAAACGACTAGAAATGCACAAAGTTAGCATTGTATTAACTTTACTAAACCTCTTTGAAATAATTTATAATGCAATTATTTATAAAAATAAATGCAATTATTTACAATTCCGTAACACTTTATAACATATACACATAGAGATACAGCGGGGTTTGAGGGGGGCGGCAGCCGCCCTAAGGAATGTATCAGATTATGGTAACAAGTCGATCGAATCAATATATACGATTATATAATAAGGAATAAATAAAAATGACCTATTGAATAATGTCTAATATAAATAGGACGTTGAGGCTCCTGATCTGCAGATCCACTAGTCATAATCATCATTATTATTTAATGACCATTTAATCATTAGAATTTATTGAAACAAAGACTTCATATAATTTCGAAACACCTTTTTTAAAACAACCAAATTTGTTGTAATTATTGAGTTACAAGTTTTAATAAAAGAGTTAGAATGCTACTTCAATTCAGTTTGACATTCCATTCAATTAATTCCTTTTTGTGCATTTCTCCTGAACTTACGTGGCTAAATATAATTAAAGCTAATCCTTTATAAATATTGGAAAATAAACGTTTTAGTCTGAATGAAGCTTTTAGATTATTACCATAATTTAAAAAACAGTAATTCAAGATTCATTAAATTTTTTTAACGCATGCAATTACATCGTTTGTGAGATAAATTTAAATCTTACGCAATATATATATTAATTATAATCTGTAAATTGATCAAAATTAAATTTAAATTTTATCAATTTAAAATACCTTATATTTTTTCTCTTTTATATATACATATAAATTATTGAAATTTATCTTGTTTGAATAATAAACAAGGAATCTTTAATTTAACTTGTTTTAAATGATAACTTATCCAGATATAATTTTTTTTTCTAATTTTCTATTATTTTTTAGTTTTCATTTTCTTTTTTTTTTTTTTTTTTTTTTTTTTTTTTCCATTTCTTCACGTCATTTTTTTTTTCTTATTTCATTTTATATTATTTTGTCACTTACAATTATTTTGATTTTTTTTTTCACTTATTTACTTATTTGGCATTTATATTAAAAAAAAAAAAGTCACAACAATGTCAATGTCATTGAATGTTGCAATATTTATATTATTTAATTATATATTTATTTTTGTTCTGATTTATGTTAATAATGTATATTAATTGTGTGTTTTTTAATAAAAATTTTTCATTGCGTATTTTAAATTATTTTTTAAACTTATATTTAACTTTTAATCATTTCTACTTATTTTACTTGTAACGAAATTTTAAATGCTGATAGTTATGGAAATTTATCTATCCAGATCGTTTGCAGTTTTGCCTAATTTTATTAATATGATGTTCGATAGTTTCATAATCTAACGCATTTTTCTTCATTTCTTCATAAATAAAGTCGCTTATTTTTAGAAGTTTAATTACTCTTTAATTATAATATCATTTTAATATACATGGGTCCATTTAAAATTTTTATCAATAAGAAATCAGAGAGTAATTTCCGATAAATATCTTATTTAATTATTGCAGGACTTATGACACGTATCAAATTTTAAACCACATTATATCTAAAGGGATAATTATAATTGATTGATAATATTAATTACGCTGAAACAAATTACGAATTTCCATGCAAATTAACGAGGCAGCAAGAGGGATTTGTTCTTCCGTTCATTAAATCTAGGATCAATTTATACTTACTGTGTTATTTTACGTTAATAATGCAAAACAAAAATTTAAATTAGAAATCAATACGATTTATGAATTATAGAAATATTTTAAAACAATTTATATTTAGAGTTATTATGTGTGTGTCCGATTTCATAGGGCAATAAGTACATGTGTAATAAGAAAGCACCTTAAGTAATAAATATATTGAATCTTCCAACATGTGATTTTAGAGACATTCAAAAATATTTAAAATATATAATTTTAAAACTGAAAGTAAATTTTTGTAGCATTCTGAAAGCTAATAATTTATAGCAAAATACAGTTCCGCATTTAGTTATAAAAGTAATAATAACAACAATAATAATAATAATTTCTTTAAATCACCAAACATAATGATGCAACTTTCGCTAAATTCTTTACGCTTTAAATTTTTTTTTTCTTTTTTTTTTTTTTTTTCTCCATTACTAGAATTATCTTTAATTGAATTCCTTCATGGAAATTTAAATAATAAAATTCTACTATTCCTTAAATATATATATATATATATATATATATTTAGTTTTCAATAAAAGTAAAAGTAATTAAGACTGTGCACCGTGTTAAATATAATTCCTGAGGGGATGTTGGACGTTGAAAATTACATTGAAATTACTGACTTAAAATTATGAAAGTTTGCATATATGTGTATTCAAATGTATAATTAAAATTTTTCGAAAACTATTGAAATAAAAAAAATTGAAATTATAAATATTATTTTTACTTATTTAATGCATTTGTTTATTTTTATTACTTTTTTTGTTTTTTAATATTCCATGAGAATCTGTTGTTTAATGAATTTTCTCGATTTTACATTATTACAGTTTATCAGTTTATTTTAAACATTTTAATGCATTTATTTGTGGATTGAAAGGATTTGTGATTATAATTATTGTTATATTATTATTATTTTATTCGAATGCTGAAATTTCATTCGAATTTTTAGCATTTATATATATATATATATACATAAAACTATGTACGTATACACTCCTTCTCATACTTATAAGGACACTTTATATTTTGAAATAACTATTGTAAAAATAATTGTAAACAAGATTATACTAAGTGCACTTAATATATCTAGCATTCTAAAACTAAAACTGTTATAATTTTTTAATATAAGACAAAATTAATAAAAAATAATGCAAAATGTGTTTTTCTCCACGTTTTTAGATGTTCATAATTATAGGGACAATCCAGATTTTTTCGTTTTATTTAACTTACTAGCGGATAAATTACAGTTGACATGCGAATTTGTTAACTACAGGGCTAGATTAATTCATATATAAGCCTTCATTTTGTTTTGGACGGACATTACTGATAATTGCTTGAAGAAAAGTACGTTCAAGTAGTAAAGTATGATAAATGTGTTTTTACAGTGGAAGGATAATTTCAATCCGCCGATTTTCTAATAAAATTCGAAGGTCTAAAATTGCTGAAGGAAATGTGATCAAACGTTGAACTGCTGGTTCGATAGGAGAGAGATCTAATGCAAAATCAGAGTTGTTTTACAGAGATCGAAGGCTCATAATTCCTCTTACTTTTCTACTCATAATGACTGCTGCTGAATTAGCTCGTAATTTGTAACGAAAGGTTAGGGTCAACATTTATGCATGTTTAAAATAATTAATAATATGATAAAATGAATAAAAAACCTGTAATAATCAATCAGCATTTAATGGGGGAAAGAACGTCTGTGTTAAAGTTGAATAAAGACAATATTAAATGGTAAAATGTTGCATTTTCGGATGAAAAACATTTTATTCTTGATTAACCAAACGGTTTTAACATTTACTGGCACGATCTGAAGATAGCGAAAGACAGAGCAGAGTTTTTAAAGGCAGATATGAATCGGGCATTTTAAAGATGGATCTATGGTGCTCTGGGGAGCTGCTTCTACTGAAGGCAGAATGAATTTAGTAATTTGTTTCTATTATTATGAACATCAAGAGAATATCCGCAAATTTTAAACGTAGAATTATCAGATTTTTGTTAGATTTTGGGGGGTAATAATATTTTTTTCAACAAGACTTACATTTTTGCTCTACTTTTAGAGCAATAGGAAATAGTTTGAAGAAAGAAACTTATGTATTATTGCCTTTCCTATGACCTAAAAGTTGAAAAAACCTTAACTTATTGTATTCGAAAAGTGCATGCAAGTGGAAAGCAATTTTAAATAGTTTAAATGTATTAAGAATATCATATATGCTATATGAAATGGTATTGAAATTAAATATTAAAAATTAATGTATGTATATGTATATATATATATATATACCAGAGAGAATGTCTGACTGTTTAACCTTAAAAAGAGACCCCATAAAATATTAATTTAAAGAATAACTGAAAAAAATTACTAAAATTCGAGCTGTCCTTATAATTGTGAACACCTGATAAAACTTTTTTTTACCATATTTAATGTCTTTTAAGATATAAAAACGATAAAACTTTTTAAATATAATCTATTAATGAAATTCAAATTAATAAAAATATATATTTGTTTAAATAATAGAGTTCAGTATTTGGTTAATATAGAAAAACGGGTGTCCTTATAATTTTGAGAAGGAGTGTATTTTTGAAAAACGATATGATTTAAATTTTATTTTATTCATGTGTCAAATAATGACACAGACCTTAATGTCTTTTTGATTATCGTTCTTTCAATGTCGACTTATTGTTATAAATTGAGAAATGAATGACGTAAGAATAAGAAAGAAAACTTTTTTGGAAGATTATCACCTGAATCTTTATAATACCTTAATTTTCTATCTAAAGTATTTTTAAAGTTGAAATGTCATTAAAATTTCTTTTACCAACATTTCTGTTTTAGTAATTGTTCTTAAATCAGTAATTAAAAAAAAAATTGTGCGTTAAAAACAGCTCTTTGAAATCTACCTTTTTCACATGTATCATAAAATTATTCATTAGCTTTCATTATCTAGATGATCTTTATATATGTCATTGATGAATAAAAACATATTATGTTAATCTCAAAATCAATTTCTGTATCTCAATTCTGTATCAAAATACTTATTATTATTATTATTTATATATTTATATATAGATATATATATATATATATATATATATTCAGCAGTAACTTGGTTTTTTCTTTTTTCTTTTCATGATAAATTGAGACGATTTTCAGTTCAGATAGTAATAACACTAAATGTGTAAGAAAAGACTGTTTTATGTCTTATAGAGAACGTTTTACAAAATGCATATATATTGTTAACTTTATTACAAATTGACACACACAGAGAAAAAGACAGAGTTAGACAGAGAGAGAGAGAGTTCAAATATTCCGTTATAGGTATTGGTGATATTTTGCAAAATACTTATAGAAAATTTATACGTCTGTGGATGTCCATCTTTCGGATACGGATCCTACATATTCAAAAGACTTTTACTTGTTCACTATCAGAATTTTAAAAATTCACAATGATTGGCTAAAATTATTCCACTTTGTGTATATTTATAAGAAATTTTGATCTATTTACCCATATTAGAAATTATTAAAATCCGATGCATTCTTTTAGTTAACATTGAGAAAAGCAGTGTGTAATTATAATTTTAAAATTATTAGTTGCTTCTTTTGTTCTTCTTCTTCCTCATCTTTTTTTTTTTTTTTTTTTTTTGACCATTAAAAGAAGTAGAGGAATCAAACAGCGTTTGTGATGTGCAATTAATTTAATTTTATTTTTTTAAAGGCCTTGAAAAACGCATTTATAAGACAGGTTTAACGTTACATTTTTAAAATTTATTTAATATAGAATTTAAGAGTTTATTTTGGAATAAACTATTTAATATTTTAAAATATTGTACAAATTTAAATCCATTAGTAATGCCAGATATACAAATACGAAAAACATGCTGTTGAGATCAGAACAAACGCGTAAGTATCCTTTAGTGAAAATAATTAATACCGAAAATTCATTATCTATAAAGTGTAAATAAGAGATCAGAGTGAAATCAATAGTCGAACACCTATATTGTTATAACTGTTTAGTCAAAGGATAATAAATAATGATTCCAGTGGAAAAAGAAAGAAATTTATTTTTTCTGAAAATTGTTTTTTCTTAAATTGTTATATTCTAATGTAAAAACTTAGTTTTCCAAACATTTGTGTGCAAGAAATGTACTTTGAGCTTTATAGATATTACATATTTCATTATTTAAATAAACTTATATTGCATTCAATGAGCTTACTGAATGCTAAAGCAATAAAACACTTTATAATATTTTTATAGATATTTTATATAATTTTATTCAATATAAGAGATAATATCTTCTGAAATTTTCATTTTACTAGTAGAAAACTGCGTATACTTTATAAAATATTTTGCTGTGATCCAAACTAGTCTTATTCTGATAATATTTTTCCATGAGATTTCTTATCATTTGACTCTTTCATACTATAGTTACTGAATCTATAAAGCAAGATATTTATCAGGTTTCCCAAGAATATGAATATAATATATATATATATATATATATATGTATATATATATATATATACATAGCCTTTCTATTTTAGAATCATTGTATTTATAATCTTTCTCTCATATTTATTTTATTTATATACTATATGTATATATTTATTTTATAAGTTTTAAAGATATGGAATAAAAATAAAAATTATAATTTACATCGATATTTCATGATTTGTAAATTAAATATTTTCCGTAAAATATGATCAAAAGTTTATAAGTAAATTTTCTTAATTATCATGATTCCACGTAAAATGTGACTACTTATGAAGATACTAGGTTACCATTAATATTTAATTAATTAATTAATTAAAAAATATCTTAAAAGTGAATTGTGATTTCTTTTAGTTATTTATGATAAATTTTGATCAGGTTTACGTTTCTTTCTCTTTTATTATTATTTAGTAATGAAATATATTGACTCAGAGTTAGTACTTCAGGCTGTTTAATGTAAATAATAAGTAGGTAAATATTTTAATATATACATTATTTGTATAATTTGACTGTACAATGTCGTTCTAGTAAATTCATTATTTTAATGTATTAACATTTGAAATGAAACGCGTTTTTATACTCGCTTTACAACATTCTTTCTTTAGTTTTTCCAAATTCTTCTTTAATTAAATTATTTTGCGTGTATTTTAGGTTTATATAAAGGAGTGAACTGAGCGCGTTTTCTGTACATTCTATGAACGCTTCCCCACCAAAAGACAGATAACCCTGTGGTGAGTTTTCCGACACCTCTTGCATAAAACTCGTAAACGTCAAAAGTGTCGATAAGCCCCGCTTTCGCGGTTCGTATTTGGACTGAAAATCAAGAGACGAGCAACAACAAACGTATTTAGTATTTTACTAAAGAGGTTCCGACACTATATTTACTTATTAGTTGAAGTCTGTAGTTCGCTAAATTTTTGTCCAAAATATCTGCACATGGCATTAACTCGTTATACTTCCACATAATATGAGGTTAAAGAACGTTTTGCGTTATCTGCATTTGTTTACCTATAGAATCATACGTGTAGTAATTTGTATAACCCACACTTCTTGGTCCCTTTTAACAACGAATTTTCAGAATTTTACTGTACAATGACTCTTCCGGATTTTGGCAATTCTGAACTATTGTTCAGTTGAGAACTCGGTTGCAAATGTCGTTCAGAACGTCAAAGTTTTCTTTTTTTTCTTTTTTCTTTCTTTCTTTCTTTTTTTTTTCTTTTTTTTTTTTTTTTTTTTTGTTGTTGTTTAATTTGTTCCTGTTGTTGTTTCAAGTAAAAAGAAACGTTGGGTACAAAAAACCGTTTTATTTTCATTTCGCTAGCGCAAGAATTTTTACCGGAACAATAGTTTTAATGAAGATTGTTCTTTTTTTCAAATTTAGTAACAAAATGTGTAACTATTTTATTTATATTTATAAATTCATATAAACTACAATAAATTATAAAACTCAATTACAACGTAAACACTCAGGCGTAGAGATATATTTACTTGACGCAAAATGTAATCAGCCTCTCGTCGAAATACTGTAAATTAATAAGCGACCCTCAATCGTAATTTTATAAGGTATTTAGCCATAATGTCTCATCGGGCATAGTTGAATCCGATGAGATGTAGATAATGATGTGTTCTAAATCCGAAAAAAATGTACGATTTTATTTGAATTTTAACCTTGATTTTATATCGGCTGGATATTTGCTTTCAGTAATTTTTTTTCCCATGCAAAACTGGTGTCAGATATAATACGACTATTAATATATACAAGAAACACAACCATAGATTTTTTTTTTTTTTTTTTTTTTTTTTTTTTTTTTTTGTAATTTGTTAGAAAGTTTTCCCTTTTTTTAACATAAAAATTAATATATATATATATATATATACTGAAACAATTACTTTACCTCTGCCGGTGCTATTTAAACTCACTCGTCTGGTCAATGTTGCTAAATTTAAGGGCATTAAAGCAACTTTTACTCGACAATAAAGAAGCCCAGCCAAAGTGGGAAGAAAGTAAAATTTTAGCAACCCCCCACACCGAATACACATTAGACATATACGAAAAGATCATGATTTGGAAATTTGGCGATAAATGCATCAACGAGAATCAGAGTAAAGACTTAGCAACCCTATGGCAGCCTTTCTTAGAACAACAAGATAAGGCTCGGTGGCTTTCATTAACTGACGAGACCTGATGATGTGCTAGTAAATAAGCACGAAACATGTTGTCTAACTGTTTTTTAACCTTTTAAAATTTTTTTAAATATTTTTAACGTGCCTTTTACAGCGGATTTTACTCTTTTAAATAAATTTAAGGGTTTTTTTAATTCAATATCCACCTCTGAATTTTAACTGCGTCGCATATCTGATGAATTAGAATGATTTTCTTTTTTGCCCATTATGTATATAAAATTACATAATGGGCAATCTCGTTAAGATCATTGGTGATAGTTGAATAAAAGAGTTCCTAAATTTAGCAACTCTGTTTAGAGCGCTTTAGTGTTTTAGGACCGGCAAAGGGTTCATATTTCAATTAAATATATGTATATGTATATATATATATATATATATATATATATATATATATATATATATAATAACAATTAAAAATAATACAAAAATTAAAATAGTACAAAAATACATTGCTGAAAAATAATTAAATAATTCGAATAGTAATAAAATAAAAATTACATTGTATAACTGTGTAAAATTTGGGTTTAATTAAATAAAAATATATTAAAGGTTTTAATTAAATCAAATAACATTTATATATGAAATAAATTTACTTTCTGTTCTCATAAATGCAAATGCCGTTAAATAATATAAGATTCATAATTCAACCATCTCAGGTTAACACAATCAGTATTGAAATTCTTTAATACACACACTATATATATATATATTATAATAAATTAGAGTTTTGAAAGAAAGTACTGATTTAAAGATTACATATTTTATAAGGCTTTAAACTATAAATAATTGATTTTGAATTAATTATATAAAAGTATAAATTTGGGATGTGCAATTGAGCTAACTACAGTTTACTACATTTTATATGCTTCCAGGCTAAAATAATATCAGTCCCCTTGCTGATTATATAATTAAATAGGTTATTATTGATTTCGGCACACATATACTGTATAAAATGTGTGAAAAAGTTTTAAATTCTTACACTTTTCTATGCAATCGTTTCTGCTTGGAAAACACACGTTACTTTTGATTCTTTATCAGATCTTTATCACGTTCACAAGTAACAGCGAAACTTCTGTTAGTTGTCAACTTTCACGTGCCATTTACTAGCATATAACCATGCATACTCATAATTTAAGAATAATTTCTCTAAGAAAATATATGTCGTAGTAAAATATACTATTAATGTTTTACAAACTAAAATTATAAAAGCATAGGTACTGATTTATTTATTTTACGAAGAAAATAATTTCAGAATAAATGATTTAAACGTACATAAATTATAAACATATAATACAGTAGTTAATCGTTTTATTGCATATCAAACTTTTATTACAATATTTACACTGAACATCGTGAAATATTTTAATGTTATCAAAATGTAAGGTGAATAGAAGCTGTCTAGGAAACATTATTACATTTAAGAATATGTATTCTTACAATCATGTCTAGCTTACAGAAAAACTGGAACAATTGAAATTTAAAAATAAAATTTCAATTAAAGAAATTTAGCTAAGAAAGTTCTATTATTATTTTTTTATAGTAATTCGATGTTATGTGTCTCATTTTAATGAAAATTTCCCACTACTAACGTGTATGTTATTTTTAAGTAATAATTCTTCATTTTTTTTGCATTATATAATTATAGAATGAAAATTAATATTTATTAAACATGATTATAAAAGTAAATTACGAAAAAATATAGAAAAATAATGTACAGCAAGAAAAAGTAAGAAATTAGTCAGAATATAACAATGCTTCGTAGATTTTAATAAGGTTAAATTGGTCGAATGTACTATATCAATTATATTTTATGAATGTCTAAATTCAAAAGTGTCGAAATGCTTATTGATAGATAACGTATATATAAATCTGTGAATTTATATGAGAAAAATGTGTTATAGCTGAACGAAAAGTAACCATTCCCCATATAGCTAAGATATTTTGAAAGTCTACAAATGTTATAGAGAAATGTAAACTTATGTTTTGATAGAAAGTGATCTAGTGAAAAATCACAGATTTCTTACAAAGATGGTAGATGCATTGTTTATCTTTCTACTCTACTAAAAATGTTTGCTGCGATATTTGTCCTTAATCTTGATGAAAATTATTATGGCTGGTTTATATATACCTGTATATTACTTTTATAGGAAGAGAATCTGCACTAAAGTGGTTTAAGTACAACGTTCAAGGGTAATATTTTACAATTTCGAATAAGAAATGTGTACCTTTACCTACACGATGGCACAATTGCGAAATACAGAGTGTTTCAATAGTTGATTTGAACCACGTTCTTGAAAAGTGGATCTTTTAAGTTCTGGAGAATAGATACAGACAATGGCATAACGAAATGAGCAGTTGTTCTAAATAATATAAACTTTAAGAAAGAAGTTTTCAAACATTAGAAGTAAAACATTTCGCATATTATTTATTTTCTTCAGTAAGACTGATATTTTTACCCCACTTTAAAGAAGTAAAAAAATACTTGAAAATAGAATGTTTAATGTTTAATGTAGAATGTTGAATGTTTAATAATAAACACTTTACCCTTTCTTTTCTTTTTTTTCTTTTTGAGAAAATAATCGGCTATTGTTAGGGGAACTATTAAATTCTTTAGGATATATGATTAATTACTATTTTCATAAGAACAATTTATTCATTTATTTGCGCATGGATAGGATTATAAAAATATTTATATATATATCTACCTATCTATCTATCTCTCTTCATGTGTGTTGCATATATATATGGTGTATGTATATATTTATATATATATACACACACACATTAATTTAATTACACATACACATATAGATTATGTTATATACATACATATATAACGTAATACTTTTTTACATAATATTAAACATGTCCAAAACAAAATGCATCATTAGAATAATAGTCCTAAAATTACATTGCTATAACTGATAAATATAGCTGTCAATTATAGTGTACCTAATCAATTCTATAACAATAGTAAAGATTAGCATATTTCATTTTTTAATAATAAAACAGAATAAATGTGCATTTTTTCATATAAATGAATAAAACTTATTTTATGTAAATTAATTATTATTGTAGAATTATTTCAAATATAATGGCTTTTCTTTATTCATGCTTTTATTTATAGTTCATCATTTGAAAGCACGACGAAAACAAAGAATATTCGAATGCTTGGTCATTAATGTCGCTTAATAAAAGGGCATTCCTTTTGTTCACAATACTATAGAAAGCAGGTTCGAAATAAACAGAACATTTAAAGAAAGAACTAGCGTACGAGGTAAAATTCTCAATTGAATATATTTAAATCATAAAAAATGTACATAACATCGTTTTGTCTATTTTTGTTTAGCTACGGTTATAAAAGTTTGCGGAGATACACTTAAGAAGAATTTTTTATATCGCAGAGAAAATTATTTTACGTATTTCTAAAGCTAGAATTTTGTTTAATTATAAACAATGAAAGAATATAATAAAAATTTATAGAATGTTACCATAATTCTTAGCGCACCACAGACAAATTAGGTATATCAGTTTTACTTTAGACATTTTAAGCAATAAAATTATACTTCAAGATCTGAGTGTATGGAAATCCTAAGTAATTAAAGTCATATATCTTTAATGCATAGCAGGATTGTGTTCTAATGCAATATAGTGAAAACGTAATATGGTAAAACTGTGAATAATGGAGACAAAAATATAATAATAATAACATAATAACACGCAAAAAAAAATTAAATATATATATATATATATATAATAGAAGAAATTTTGATTCCTCCAATCAAGACGACTGTTGTATAATTTGGAAATCACTGGACATAGAAATTTGATAATTATTAATAATAAAATTATTTCATATCCAAGGAACTATTTAAAAATGTCTCATTTTCTTTAACCCTTTAAACACAGAATAATTTTGCTCATTTAAAATCAACAACCACTAGAATTTACGATCAATCGTATATGAGAAGAAATTAATGAATTACTCCCTTTAAGTTCTAAAAGTAAAAGCCTTTAAAATATTTCCGGGATGAATTTTTGCTGTTGAAAATTAAAATTAGATGATGCTGTAGTGGCATCACCGCACCTGAAAGTGTTAAGGTGAGTTAAACTGGGTTAGAGAGACGCTATCTGTATGTAATGAGGAATTCGCTTAGGTCTTTCTGATTAACGTGAAAGTCGTTTAGTAACGATAGTCGTCGCGTTTCCGTCTAATCTCCGCCAATCGTAGGGTTTAGGGAAAGCCGAAAGAAAGCCAGTACAGAAAGTGCATCTATTTCAAGTAAAGTTTTTCCGACAAAACACTGACCTGTCTAAAAAATCGGAAGATGGAAAAAAATGAATCAAACGTTACTGGTCGAGTCGCGGTCAAATAGACCGATTTTAGAAGTAAAATGCTATTAACTGCTTCAGAAATAGTAGGAATGACTTGAAACACACATACTATTTTAAAGGATACCCACCCAAAGTCAGCTACAGACAGTTTCCCCACTTTATCCTTAAGGGGTGATCCATAGGATGAATTAATAAGTAATGGGTGGGGAAAAAGAGCAATACGCGACTACTAACGGGTTGATAAATTTTATTTTGTATGTCATCTTACTTATCACATTTTTTTTTTAATAAATCTGTGTAATACTGTATATTTCAGCAAATAAGTCACATATCATCAGTTAATGTGAAATAATTAATGTGAAATAAATTTAACTGCATAAACTTTTTATTTATCAATTTTTATTTACATTCATTCAATTAAAGAATTAAAATAAAAAGAATTAAAAAAATAATCAACTTATTTATTTACTTATTTTCACAGAATATTGTTAGTAATTAAAAAATAATCTGGTGTGTCACTCACACGACTTTCTCTTACCGTGAAATTCAGTACTATAAATCCAGGTTGCAGATTAAGAGGTAAGATAACGAGTACTGTTATGTAAACCTGTGTTAAACAATTAAAATTAAGCTTCGGAAGAGTTTTATACGATAATTATTTCTGTTTGAGGGGGGCTACCGCCCCCTCAACCTCCCGTTTCATTAAAGCACCTACAACTATATAGCATTTTATTCGGTTATTAAAAATCAATTCGGTTTTTTTTTTTAAAAATTATTAAAATTATTATTTAAAAAATTATCTTTTATGATGATGATTTCTATATTAGAGAAGTTGTATAACACTAAATAAAAAATATAAAAAAGAGTTGAATTTATTCTCAATATTAAATTAATGTATATATATATTGTTTAAAATGAAAAAAATCGATAACTTTATTTTAAATTATGGCAGATCGACAGTTCAACCAATCGTTTGAAAGTTATTGGCGAGCTCTTTTAAAGACACCCATCATGAAAATCAGACACCCGTCATGTAGTCCCTTCGCAGGGGGGGGGGGGAGGCTCATACACGCAAAAAAAAAAAAAAAAAAAAAAAAAATCCCAGTTAACTATCTTTATTACAAAAAATATATATTTGTCTCATTTGGTTTAGTGCAGTCTATAGATGTTAAACTCTACTTACCTGCAATTTCCCCCATAGACATAATGTATTTGAATACTTTTGAGTGTCCCTGTACACGAACCATTTACTTCATCTCAACGAAAAGCTTAGTGTAGCATCTCTATATGATACACATTTAGAAACCGAGTTTGGAATTTCTGCTACATTTTTTCTTCAGATATGCTGATAACAGACAGACACAGAGACCATTCGCTAAAAACATGATTTTCATATTCAGGGGACCTCAGAACATGTAAATACAACAAAAACTCACGTTTTTATCCACGTATTATTTTAATTAAGTATTTCTTAATTATTATTTTAATTAATTATTTAATGATTTATCAATTATTATTTTAATTAATTATTTCTTAATTATTAATTTGCTTATATTCCTATTTTTATTTATATGTCAATCATATATTTTCCAGTACATATTAATTAGGTCTTTTATTTAAATAAAAAGAAAGCGCTTTTTTTTTAACCTGAAAATCTATAAAAAATATGAACACTTTTTAAAACATTTATTTTTTTTGTAATTTTTTTTTTTTTTTTTTTTTTAAGGAATTTGACGCTAATAATTAAAAAATATCTTTTTTTTACGTAGAAAACTATAATAAATCAATATACATTCGTTGTTTATTTTTGTATACAAAAAGGGAAAAAATCATGTTTTATTATGCATTACCAAAACCAAGGGTAGTTTTTTTTTTCCTTTTAAACGGTATTTAAAAAATAAAAAAGGAAGAAAAAAACTTTTTTTTTTAATCAAATTAACATTTCTGTAAAAACTGTTAAAAAACGTTTTAAAAAATGTGTATAAAATTTTATTATAAATTTTTAATTAAATAAATCTGTTTATTCAAACAATATTCTCTTTCAAAGATAAATAATTAATATATATATATATATATACATATATATACTCTTTTTTAATAAGATCCTTCAGTTTTAAAATCCTTCAGTTTTAAAAATGAGATTATTTAAGTAAATATATTTTTGTAATTCATAATTGATGTATAAGATAGAATCCAAAATTTATTATTTATAAATTTCTAGATGTAATTTTAATTAATACATTAATAAAATAAAATAATATAATGTATTCTATATATAATGTATATCAGTGAATATTAAAAATAAATTACGGAATTATTGTATATCTATATATCACAAAAATTAATCTTATAATTCGAAGCACAAGGTTAATTTTAAATACTAAATGTCGACACTTTGAGAATATGCAAGATCCTTTGAACCAATTCGAAACGTTTTTAGTCTGTCATAAGGCAATAAAAAAAAAAAAAAAAAAAAATCATAAAAAAGAATATAGTGTGACTTAAAAATAATGCATTTGGTAGAACTTTGAGCTCGTGATCGGGAAGATTGCTGGTTCAATCTTCAATCCAGTTAACGAAATTCGTATACATAAAGCTGCTGTTCTTAAAATTCGCCGTGGGTACAATGTCCTTCATTTGCCATAAAGAAATATCTGTAAAGGTTTCGGTAAAAGGAGGACTGTACCCTGTAAGGAAAAACAAAATTATGATGTTATGTTTCGAAACATGTCTAAGTAATAAGAACAGAACCGCAGACAATTTTCCATGCCGTAGGTATAGCACGTAACTTAACCTCAATCTTGGGCATTAAACTTATCATATAGCATTAACAAAAAATGTTTTATGTTTTTAAAAAATCATCTTAAAGATTTTTCTATTGCAAAAACATGCACGTTCTTTTAAAGACAAAAAGTACAATTGCTATTGATAAGAAAATCAACAAGAAATAAACTTTAAACAAATGAAAAATAATATAGAGTGTCACTAACACAACTGTCTCTTACCTTGCATTTCAATAGTATAAAGACAGTTTGCGAATTAATGGATAACAAGAAAATATTGTATACTTACCTAATAATAATACAATTTAAAGTAAAAGCTTTATTATTTGAGATATAATTCTTTTTGAGGGTGTTACCAACCTCTTCAACATCCTGTTTAACCTTAGTACCAATATTTATGAAGAGTTCAAGAATATCATTAAATTTTAAAGTTTATACCAAATTGTTTAGAAATTTTTCACCCACAACATTACTTTATACTTACTAATCTTGATCAAATTATTTAAGGGACAAGCTCATATAAATTTCGAATTACAAATTTTATTTTCCTGCAATTATTTTTTTTTTTAAGTTATGGTGATAACATACATGCATACATACAGATTAAATGTTGAAAATTAAACTTTCTTATTCACTTAATCTCAAAACTCAACATTATCTAAAAATTATAGCTGAAAACTAACTTTCAAGACATACTTTGTCTAACGTATTGGTATGAGAAATTATTTTTCATTTCTAATCAGTTTTTGTCGACATGGTGGAAAGTAAAGCACTCTTCTTTAATTACTTTCAATCAAAATGAGTATTTTTGCTTAATTTTGAGTGTTCTTTTATAATGTCTACATGTTATATACACACCACAATGTGTACTTTATTTAATCTTACATGAAAATACGTAACACAAACTGAAATGCATTTCCAGCAATTTCAAAGAACAGTTTCGATATAGCCAAATTATATTCTGGAAACCTATAAATGGACGATTCATAATTTCCCTACTATACATAAAACATAGTTTTATACATGCAAAGAATATGCACACGTTTTATTATGGATTTCAAACACAATCAACCAGAAATTTCATCCTTATATAATGCTTTTAATTTTTTGGATGACCTTGTACACGAACCATTTGCTTGATCTCAACGAAAATTTTCGTGTAGCTCTCCTATAATATAGATGTAGAATACCGTGTTTGGTCACCTTGAACGAATTTCTTTTTCAGATATTCTGATAACAAGCACACACGCACACACACACACACAAACCACAGAAAAAAAATTATTATTATTTAAGAGACCCTAAAACATGTAAATATAAAAAAAAATAATTTTGAGAGTTTGACTCAAAAACAATACTTAGACATAATGCCTTATACCACATATACTATTAAGAGAAAGTAATACTAAAAGCACCTGGTGTGACACAACCACACGACTTTCCATTACCCACTATTACACGTATTATATACATTTGTATTTTGGAAATAATGTGGTCAGAACACATTAAATTAACCGAATAATGTAGACAACTAAAATTTCTTCGGTACGAGAAAGTTGTCACACGTATTAAGACATATACAACAAAGTTTACATAACAAGTTTATAAAAAAAAAGAAGGAAAGAAAGAAAAGAAAAAAAGAAAGACAAAAAACAATAGGTAGATCCTACTTTTGAAACACAAATGCTCGAGATCTAAAACTGATCAAGATGACTGTTAATTTTCTTGTAATAACCACGTAATGCAGTAGAAACGACATCTAAAATGGGTTTATGAAACAAGTTTCAAGAAAATTGTTATAGCCATTTTTTTATACCAACATTTACCAAAACGTGACATGCTCAATTATTGGCCGAAAAACATCAATTTCATACAAAAGGATATCAAACGAGAGGTTAAAATGACGAGTTTCGAAAAAAATCTGTACAGCACTTTTAAAAAGAACACATTTGCAGGACATCAAACTGAGCTATTTTTACAGGACGCCTATCAATTTTCATGAACTAACAAACTATATCATATGAAAGGTCATCTAATAGAGTATTTATGTAACAATTTTGAAGAAAATCATTTAAGCCGTTTTTGAGATAAGGACCCCCCCCTTTCCGATTCTTAATTTTGCAACAAAAATTCTATTTTACTAAACAACATCTGCACACCAGACGTGCCTCGATTCTGAAGTTTCATAGTTCTATTTTTAATTGTTTCGAAGATATGATAGTCAGGAGATTCCCCACACATATAGGTACGTACATACACACACACTGACCAATTGCAAAAAAATACTTTTTTGGGATCAGGGAATTTTAAAACATGTAAATCAGGTAAAAACTCGATATCCAATTTTTGAACCGAATACAGTATTTCTATAAATAAATAGACACCATTGTGAGATAGACATACAGATCTGCGCAGGTGCAGAGAATCGAAGACCCAGTGGGTGTGATGTAAAAGAGAATGGAGTCGAACGGCAAAATGCCGCAGTGAATGGTTTTACCGGCCTGTGAGCTGGGAATGAAAGGAGAACATCTTACGAGAACTCGTCGGAATGAGTATTAACATTATGATTAGTTTTCATTTTGTGATTTTATTGTTTGTGTTGTGCCATGTATATAAATAAAAGAGTTGTTTGCAAGTTCTGATCTCATCTTGGTCTTACGTTTCCTGTCTACACATGTTACACCGTAAAATATTTATTATTTATCAAATCCCTAGCTATTGATCGTAAGTCATTAAATTGCAAGGTTTTCAATAGTTTTTTTTTTTCAGTGCATTTTTAATTATTTAGTACAGAACATTCATTTAGATGAGCAGAAGTCATAGTACTTTGAGAAGTACAGCAATGCAATCGGACAAAGTAACTAAATTAATACAGAACGAATAGATACCAATGCTGTCATTTCCGGATGAATATTTTAAGATTGCCACTTCTTTTTCACGAGATGAATATTATAAACAGTAAGATCAACAAAACACACTCCAATGTTTACTTTTAGAAGAACGAGAAGGCATACACTGAAAGAATTGTTTGAATATTCTCTTAAGAGGTCTCCTCACTTATCGACACCAGAAGCCAGAGCCAATGTTATTCTTAGGAGACTTTCGCCCCATTATAACTTATTAACTGACATATATATTTAAATTCCGTTATCTCATTCAGAATCTTCACAACTATTAAACAATTTATGGCTTTCTAAAAATTATTAATTTTAAATTTTTATAGTTTATTTTAAGGTTATGAAATTTTTCATTTTTGAGTTTAAAAATAAAATTGAAAAAAAAAAAAAAATCAATTTTTAGAAAGCGATAAATTGCTTAATAGTTCTGAATTTTCAGAAAGTGAAAACGGAATTTAAAAATAAGTATTAGTTAATGAATTATAATGGGGCAAAATTTCCTATAGAATACAATTGGCTTCGGCTTTCGGAGACGATAGGTAGAGTATCTCCTTAATCTCTAATCTAGCACAATGAAGTGGCGAGTGTCTGCTAGTCTTTTGGAGAATACCAATTTCTTTTTTTCAGGAAATCTGCCTTCTACTCTTATACATTCAGGAAAAATCTGCCCTGAAAGTCCATAATAGAATGCAAATTAGTAAAAAAAAAAAAAAAAAAAAAAAAAAAAAAAACCCTCTTCTCAAATGTTGTTCCTTTGTTTTGTGGTTAGTAATGTCCCCCAGAATAAAACATTTCATATTACCACCAGTTACCTATATCAAATTTGGCAAGCAGCAACATCTAGTAGAATTAGCCATCTTAAATGAGCAAAAGTCGCATGGTTTCTTTCTCAGTATTTCAAAATTAGTTACAATCTTAAAAATACACTGTAAAAATTAATAGTTCAATAATTCTCCCCAAAAAAATTGGTGCTAAATAGGCATTTTTAGCTGCAACCAACAACTTGGTTCTAAGATTTAGCATTTTAGTAGTGCCTACTTCTAAAATTGACACATTATAATAGCAAAACATTTCACCAAAATGTTGATTGTAGCTAATTGGAACTATTTTAATGGTGAAATAAAGCGTTTCATTTTTTACAGTGCAGACAGAAATGTAAAAAAAAAGGCTTCTTTATTTAATTTTGTTTCATTATAAAATAATTTTTATTATCTCAAAAGATTACATTACACTCATGATAAATTTAACCTGATAAGTAAACGATTATGAAATTTTATCAGAGTACTTTCTGAAAGTTATATATATATATATATATATATATATATATATATATTTAAGAATTTGCAATATGTTTTATTGTTAATAAAACATCCATATTTAACTTTTTTAAGTCAGAAAAAGAAAAGGCTTGACAGAATATATATATATATATATATTCATAAGTTAAAACATTTAATTAAAGCAACAATTCTCTGAAATCAAATTAACAACTGGTATACATTCAAGAACAAATATTTTTCCCATGCTTGAA
The DNA here is from genome assembly GCA_963930645.1 of Salticus scenicus. Lineage (NCBI taxonomy): Eukaryota > Metazoa > Arthropoda > Arachnida > Araneae > Salticidae > Salticus > Salticus scenicus. The sequence continues at coordinate 55,553,635 of OZ005656.1, forward strand.
TTTAATAATAATAAAAAAAAAAGTAGAAAACATTATATCTTTTGCAATAATTTTAAAGTTAATTATGCAAGAAATTAAACATTTACATAAATCCTTATATGCATGTTTTCTTTTCTTTTTATTCTTTATTTATTATTATTATTGAGTTTATAAGAAGATAATTTGACTTTTGTTTTCTGAACAAAAGCGTTATATTAGCATTTTACGTTGCAAGCACGGTTTTGATAATATTTACTTAAGAAATATAAAAAATAAGCTTATCATTAGAAAAAAAAAGAAAAAATGAACTTTTTGAGAATGTAATTAAATTATTATTCTGCGTAAAAAGCTTAAAAACATAAGAATTTAGAGAAATATACCCTTAATTGGGTGTTCTATTCAAGGTTATTGGCATACAAAAGAAATAATACAAATCTGAGTTCTGAAGAGTGCCGTGTAAATAAAACAAGTTTTATTTATTTATTTATTTGTTTTACTTTTTAAATTTCATTTTTCATACACATTTCTATAAAAAAAATAATTTCAGAGATTTCTATAAATAAGCATAAGTTAATCTTTTTTTTTTCTCTGTTGGCACATCGATAGTTAATAATAATTATCAATACGTGCATATATTCTATTTTATAAATTTCGAAAAAGATATAAATTTTCAAATTTTTTACGGTTATTCTTAGTTTTAGAATATTTACATAAGTACTTATTATAAATATTCTAAAAATATATAATACATAATATATTTATGAAAGTATAATTTTAATTAAAAAATATGTTTATAGAAGCATATATATATATATATTCTTTCTTCTTCTTCTTTTTTTTTTTTTTTCTAATTTTTCCGATTTTCTCAGATTCTAGGTTCTGTGACCACCATCTGGCGAGGACATTGGGAAGACAATCATTCGCATACCATTCAGCATTGACTGTACGACGTGTGTCCAAGGTCACAGATGTGAGATGCCCCATTTTCGTAAAAAAAAAAAAAAAAAAAAAAAAAAAAAACAAGAGTTGCCACCATCTTCTTTTCAGATCTCCGACTTCGTCGAACTTTTGTGGGTGGTTCCTTCCCTGGAAAGCACCTCACAGAAGACTGTCTCTTCGTTTCAGGGCCATAATGGTAGACCCATGTTTCATCACCTGTGATAAAATTGTAGGTGTCTTTGGGTTGCCCTCCATTGAAATTTTCTAGCACAAAACGACACTAGTCACTCTCGTCTCCTTTCGGCTTTCTGTCAGGGAATGTGATACCCAATGGACAAATGTCTTGGTAAGACGTAAATGATTGTAAGCCAAGGTCTACGCTGCTTTTGACCCAATATTTAGGGTACTTTTAATATAAAAAAATCTAAGATGTGGATCTTCTTTCATCATTTTTCTCACAAGATCAATGTTTTCCGGAGTCACAGCTTTCGCTGGGCGACCGGGACGAGGTTCATCTTCAGTCGGCTAACGAGCCCTTGAAAACACACAAAACCAATTTCCAACTATGGCCCTAGAAGAGAAAGCTTCACCAAAACACGCAGAAAAGAAGAATGGCAGTCTTCAGCACTTAAACTCTTTTTATGCTCATGAAAAATCATTGCGGAAAATCGCTACGAGACAGATCCAACTTTCCTCGTACCTGACTAAGCACTGCCTGTACTTTTTTACCTCACTGTGGTAGAATCACCGATGGGAGAGGCTGCACGCGCATGCTCCAAGATCGAGAAACATCGCTCTTTCAAATGAAAATAATCCCATTGTCCTCAGAATTATGGTTAATGGGCTGCTAAAAATTTTCGACATAACCCTCGTATATATATATATATATATATATATATATATATACGTATTTACATAACCTTTGTTTTCTTTTTATTTAAGATTAATTTTATTTTTTACATGTATACATGGGATTCTTATAAAGCTCCTGCTTTTCTCTTGATAAGATATGGTGGACTAGAAATTCCTGAAAATTTTTAAAGTTTCAAACTAATATTGAAGGACACCCTCAGGTTCGACGCAATGTGTTTTGATCTTGTTTGTTTTAGTATTTTTTTTTTCTTTCTGGCTTTCCTATTATATTACACTTATATACACACACAAACACACATGTATGTTCATATATACAGGTCGATTAAATTTAAACTGATGGTACTCAGAAGAAAATAGCTCCGATTCTTTTGTTTGAATCTAAATGAAAATTCAAATGGGTGATCTTGATCATGGTGTCGAGAAATAAGAGGACAAATTAGCTTAGCTTTTTGCCAAAATATTTTTCTTACATGTATAAGAATCCCTTTTCACTTATAAACATATAAACATATATATATACATATATATATAAACGCAGGAGCAATAAAGTAAGTTACACGCATATTTTTCTATAAAATTAATTTATTTCATTAGAAGAATTTAATTACTTCCAATCGCCATGCTACTGAACAAGAAATAACCTCTATTAGGTTACATATATGTATATATTCGTTTGCATATCCATAATGCCATTGGATTAGGCCCAATCTGTTGCTTCGAGAATGAAACAATGTCAAGTGCATGAAGGAACAAAAGTACGAGCTATTGGGTTATTTTAAACCTTGCGTGATGTAAATTTTTGTCCCATGATTTACATATCTCACATTTGAATTTCATTCGATTCTGATCCTTACGGCATAAATCTTTGTCTGTGAGTGCCATCAGTTTAAATTTAACCTAATCAGATTGAACACACATACATATTTTAATATATAAAGGAACACTTGCCTGAACAGGGTATCTAGTCGAAAACGTGTTTTAAAAATATAAAACCGTATTTGTGAAATTGCAAATGAACAGTTCATAATTTATCGATCACAAAAGTACAGTGATATTGAAAGAAATGAAGATATGTTTTTTTTTTAATAAAATTGTGAATTTTTGTCCGTTCTGCCCCGGGCGAGAACGAGGTATTAAAGAAAAGCAACAATAAAAATATATAAAACTATTTAAGATGCAGAAAAATATATGTTGCTTTATATTTATTTAGTTTTCAGTGGCTGTAATAATTTAAGTATAGGTTTCATTGATTGTGTTTTTTAATTAAACCCGTTCACAAAATGCACACACTAAAACATACTAATCAGCTTCACTATCTAATTTCGCGCTGGAATTATAAGCGCAATTTTATAGCATTGAACAAGCAATTCATCCTTCAAATAACTTCGTTTAAAACTCACCGCAATATAAATATTCACAGTGAGAGCAACCATATCCATAAACATTAATAAATACGATACGATAAATACGATAAATAAACAAATTTAATATGAAGTAGAAAAAAGCTCAAAACTAGAATATCTTATCAGAGGACGTAGATTCTCACAGAGCAGAATATCGCAATATTTCAAAGTTTTCAGTTTTAAATCAAATGTATATAATGTGCCGATTTTGCGACAAAACCTAAAAAATAAATATATTTATGTAATACGTAACTAAAAAATAAACACATATAAATAAACATAATTCAAAGATAAAACTGTTCGAGAAATCTAAAAACATACTTAACATGCATACACATTTTTCTATTCACCAGATTTAAGTCCATATAATTAATTTTACAATTATCGAGAAAAAGTAATAATAAGGGATGAAACCATAAAATTTATAAAATGTTTATAATAATAATAATAATAATAAACCTACAACATAACAAAAAATTTGCATTCTCAATGCGCAAGGAAATGCAGCAAATAGAAAATATAAAAATTAAATTATAATGTAAAATATAATGAAATTTAATGCAGTCATAAAGCGAAAAAGAAACCATATAGAGAATGTTAATTAATCTAAAAAACATTGAGGCCATCATCACGCTCATTTGCCAATGTAAGGTGGAAACGATAATATGTTTCAAGAACTATTAGTAATGACAAAAACAAAAACAAAAATTAGTTTAAATCCCTGCATCTTCCCAAGAGAAAAACCCATCCACTGTGGTTCTGAATACAAAATGCAAAAATATTTAAAGAGGAAAATGTTTTGAAACTACACAAAAGTACATTTATAAATGAAAACGTATAAAAAAGTAAAAAAACGTAGTAAAAATTAAAATATTTCGAAGAAAAATAAACATGGAGAAACACCGATAATAAAACATTTACAGTTACTTCTTAACAGTCACGGATTGCAATTTTAACATTTGAGGGATAATCGTTTGATTTCGCGGTACTGTACAAATTACGAAACGCAACTTCCTGACTGTCTCTATTGTTGCAAACTCTTCTAATCCTAGCAATTTTGAAAAAAAAATACATTTTTAAAAACTTTATTAATTATAAATGATAACGAATTATCTAAACAAATAATCTTAAAATCTGAAGTTTAATCAGAAAGACTCCGAATGTTCATTAATTAAATTATTAACTATACATCGTAATTTTGAAAATATTATATTTTAAAAAACTTTACTAGTTATACAAAATGACTAATTAGTTAAACAAATAACCTTAAATTCGAAATTTAATTTTTAATCAGAAGGACTCCAAACATCCTTTAATTAAATAATTAACTTTATATTGTAATTTGAAATAAAATAATCTGGTGTGTCACTCACACGACTTTCTCTTACCCTGAAATTTAACACTATAAATACAGGTTGCAGATTAAAAGGTAAGAAAACGAGTACAGTTATGTAAACCTGTGTTAAACAATTCATATTAGGCTTCTGAAGAGTTTTATATGATAATTAGTTCTGTGTCAAAGGGGCTACCGCCCCCTCAACCCCCCGTTTCATTAATGCACCTACATTTATATAGAATTTAATTCGGTTATTAAAAAATATTTCTATTTTTAAAAAATAATTTATTAAAATTATTATTTAAAAAATTATCTTTTATGATAATGCAGACAATTTCCATATTTGAGAAGTAGCATAACACCAAATTTCCAAAAAAAAGTCCATTTTATTATTCTCAATATTAAAAAAAAAAAAAAAAAAAACGATTTTTTTTTCTAGGTTTTTTTTCGTGAAAAGTAAAAAAAAAAAAAATCTATAACTTTGTTTTAAATTATCGCAGATCGATGGTTCAACCATTCGTTTTAAAGGTATTGGCGAGCTCTTTTGAAAGATAAATATAACAAAAACTCGCGTTCGAAAATTTGACCCAAAAACAATATTTTCTCTACCTTGTAGGTAAGAGAAAGTAAATATTAATAAGGGGGATTTATCAATATTATCACAATAGAATTTATATATTTAGTCATTGATTTAAAAAATATTATAACTTATATTTTTTAAGAAAATATACCAGTGTCATGTAAGTCTGAAGACATTTTAAAAATGTATAAAAAATGAAGGAATTTATAAAATTGAACGCAGTTTGAAAAAAAAAAAAAAAAATCTCTTCAGGGAGATTTTTTTTTTCTGCGAAAAGAAAATAATATTTAATATTTCCATCTATAAGGCGCTTAATAGATGCTTAACAAGAAATATGCAAATCAGAGTCCTATAAATTGCACTGTTTTATGATTAACAGAACTTATTTCTTATTTTGCCACCTACTTGTGCATGCATAAATTTTAATTCCGATGCTGACCTGGTGAATAAAGCAATATTGGCAAAGATATTTTCTCTCGGTTAAACCTTTCAGGGGCGGTCATGCCACAACAGCATCACCTAATTTTAATTTTCAAATGCAAAAACTCATCACGGAAAATTCTTAGCAAAACTTTACCTTTATAACATAGAAGAAAAAGTCGACAATTACATTTATATTAATTTTGTTCGTGAATACCGGTGACAATGTAATTTAAATGATCCCAATTACATTGCGCCGCAAAGGGTTAAGATCCACCGACGAAAGCAGCAGTTAGTGGTGTTGTATCTCGCTTGCAAAATGTAATTTGGAGTGATGGCGGACACATAAAATAGACAAAATATGCCTGTAAGCATCTGAAAGCAAATAAATATAGTTTTTCACGAAAATGTTTGATTTGCTGACGTACAGCTCCTTCTATAGAGGAACTTTTAAACTACTAATTTATCTCACCCCCCCCAGAAAAAAAAATCATTCTTCAGAAGAATAACTTTTCCGCAAACCGCATTCAATTCTACAAATCCCTTACTTTTTTTTTTTTTTTTTTTTTTTTTTAATGAATTTTTGAAATGTCTACAGACTTGCGAGATATCCGGTTTAATTCTAGAGATATTTATAAATTAAATTATGATATTAACAATCATTCTAAATTTTTTACCATAAATATGTCCTGATTCTATGTATTAATTACTTATGTAAATGTGATTAATAATTAAACGAATTATTTCCTAAGTTACCTTTGAAATTAGAAACTAAATTAATTAATAACGTGACATATAATAAACCAAAATTTCCCTTTTTGAGTTTGAAGAATTAGGCAATATTTGGGTTAGAGTTTAGCGTTTTAAAGTTTAACTTATTCCTCTTGAATATCAAAATATATGTGGTGAAATTACTTTTCAGAAAAGATACTTAGCAATTCCCAAAAGTAGTTGGCTGGATGTGACTGGTTCGAACCTAATGTCGTAGTCGTCACAATTACCTAATTTTTCGTTTTTTTTTTTTTTTTTTTAAAGCTTTATAAATTCAGACTAGGGATCAAAACTTCTTATTCCTAAGTCTGTTGCGTAGATGGTCTAGCTTACACCGTAAACCACACTCAACAACACAAAAGTCTAAAAAAAAACGTTTTTCTTCGCAGTCTATCTGAGCTAAAGATATCATTTTCTGTTTATGTTCCAGTAAAATTATTAATATTTCTACACGTGAAGTATTTTTTTTTCTGATTTAATATTATTTTATCAAAACTTATAAACTCTATAATGATGTTTTGAAATGTGATGGTTTAAAAATCATTCTTTTTTAAATATAACTAGTTCAGAATTTTTCGAAAAATAGTTTTTCTTTTAACACTTCGAGAAATTTTTAATTTAGTTTGTCGTTATAATCTTATATTGCACCATTTATCTAATGGTTTATCTTTTCTATCTATGGTATTAAATAGGAAGTGTAACAAACAATATTCTTACTTTAATATATGATACTTGCAGGTCTAACAGGCGTTGTCTAGGTTCAATCAATGAAAGAACTGAATGAAATTGTAAAATGGAAAGAAAAATGCATGAAACGTATCTAAAAGTCTTTAATATAAATTATTATAAACAAATAACTAAATAAAAAAGGTACAGCTTTAGTATGAGAAGCCCTTGAAGACTTTAAATATATTTGCCCATTTTTGTGATGAATTGAAATGACTATCACAATTGCGCAATTAAATGTCTTGGCGGAAAACGTTCAAGCTATTTCGATGCCAAATTTCGAATTTTGACAAAGGGGTCCAATAGTAAAGCTGTTCCAAAAAAAAATAATAATAAATAAATAAAATCCAAATTATGACTATTTCCAATTTGAGAACGTAAAAGAACCTCATATATTAGATATAAGTTATCACTAAAAATGAAAAATATTGTTTCGTTATAGAAAGGAAAAGTACTACTTTATTGAATAAAAATTTTAAGCTAATGCCAAATATCTCTATGTAAATATTTATCCACATGCGGATTCCTGGTTTTGAAAAATTCACCAACTTTCGAAGCGTAACTATTTGTTTTTTCTCCAGTTTTTATTATTATTCATGCAAAATTAAAAATAGTAGTGTTGTCCAGTGGTCGAAATTCTACCAGTCTTTTTAAGTATGCATTTGAATGATAAATATAGAAATTCAACATTTCATTGTAAACAATATTCGAAGCATTTAAATCTACACTTAAAATAAAATAAAATAAACATCATTAGCATTTTCATTTACTTGATGATTCATATCCGTATGAACATCTCTATTTATTTACTTCAATTCGCCACAATCTGACTCTTAAAATTGTCTGGGCATTTGAAAAGCAAAGAACACTTTTAATACTGAAATATGTCTACAAAAGTTTGAAAATAAATGAAATTGTACAAACTTCGATTTACAAATAAAAATAAATACGGTAAAATGAAGCCACAAAAATAGACTGAATCACGAGCTGATATATTATTTACATAATAATGCACAAACAATAAATTTATCCTAGATTTTATCTCTTTAAATTTGAGCTCACGTGAATTATAAAGAAAAAAAGAAAAAGAAATTTCATGCTTCCTTATTAATAGATATATATTTTTTTTATTTCCGAAAAAAAAAATAATAATAAATAAATAAATAAATAAAGTGTATTTTTTGTTTCCTTATTTTGGCACCAAATATTTTTTTTCTTTTTAATACTTTTGGAGTTCAAATTGGGTTTTATTTAATATTTTTTGACCCAATTATCCAAATCATCTAAACTATATGGCATTTGCTAGATTTTTTCCTGAGTTATAAGTGTGCCACATTTCATAGCTGCAGTTGAACAGTATAGATTTGTATAGCAAACAAAAAATCAGAGCAAGCAAACTATTAGTTTTATACATATATATAGACAATATAACTGTGGTCCCACTTCAAACACTTGGACACTTACTCCCCATATCACGGCCTTTCTCCCGGGTCATGGCCCATTTCAAGCATAACTTTATAGGTTCCACCGACGACGCTCACCCCTGTGCCCTTGTGGTGAGGAAGACACTGCTTCCCATTACTACTTCAACTGTCCCCTTACCTCCAGTTTTCACCTACGAAACCCATCCCCAAGACCTCTAAACTAGTTAGATAATATCATCACTAGACCCTCCCTAATTCAAAAACTAAATAAAATCTACGTAATTTTAAAAGATAGTACTAATTTAACAGATTAACCTCCAAGCTTCTTCCTACTGGCTCAAGTTGCAAACTACAATAGTGATCCTCCCAAAGCCACTCAGTTCTGCAGCACTACTCCAAACAAATACAGGAACGTTACCAAATTAACCACTGTTGCCTCTTGTCGCGTGGAGCGAAAGCCCGACAACAACATGCAAATGTCAAAAAGACTTTTATTAGTGCTCCTAAACCAACTCAAAGAATGAACGAATGAACTGAAATACTTAATTATGGACTCAGCTAATGAAATCACAGACTAAACTTCTCATTGAAAAGTCTTAACAAAGCTATTTATTCCTCCTTGTGCCCTCTGTCGCGTGGGATTTAATCCCGGCACACCTGCAATAAATAAATTATCGCCCTCTGTCGGTTGATGCTCAATGCCTGGCGAATTTTGTAAATGCTTGTTGAATTCTCAATAACCGTTCGGAGCAGTTCCCTTTGTCTCGAACACTTGTTGCCCGAGACACTCAAGCGCTCAACATCGCTCCAAGAGAGATGAGCGAGGACTCCTATTCAGACAATATAACTTTGAAAAAACATACTATTATTGAATTTATTATTCTGACAAATAGGCTGAGCATTTGTCCAGGAATTAATTGGAAATTTATTTTTATGTTCAATCTTAAAAATAAATATGATTAAATAAATAAAAATAAATATATATATATATATATATATATATATATATATATGTATAATTAAATAAATATAAATATATATATATATATATATATATATATATATATATATATATATATATATATATATACCTATTTTCTTGTTGTTATATTAGGTATCTAGGAAATAAACCGAAATGAAAAGTCAAAATCTAACGAAAAAGTTTTTCGTTGTTAGCTTTCTTTATAAAAAATTCATGCTTACATAAGAAAATATCTTTTGATATGCTAACAAAAACTTCCCTCTTTAACTAGCATTTTATTTAAGAAGTTCTCTTGAATTTCATATGATTCTCTTAAATTATAAATATATGCAAAAAAGTTATCAAGGAATTTTCTTTGAAGAATAGCTTTCGCAGTGTAATGAGCCTATTTTTAAAAGTATTGAAAAATTCATATAACGCATGGTATGAATAATTTAAATGGATTGCATAGGGTATAAAGTTAAGTTTCAAAAACTAATAAATATTAAAATATCTCATTTTCATAAATACACATTCTAAAAAAAAATAATTTTATTTCGTGTTATTTATTTTTTTAAAAGAAAAATATCTCATTCTACACTTGCGCGGTTCAAATTTGCTAACATAAATATTTTCAATTAGAAATACATAAACAAACTTTAAAATGTACTTTAATTTTTACTATATGTATATAAGTTATGAATAAATAATTGGATAAAAGTAAATATTTTACACATACAAGAAAAAATAAATTAAATCATGTTTTTGTGTAAACATTTAATTTACTTTACAAGATTTAATATCGTTATTTTCAGGAAAGATATATTTTTATATGGGCAGTTTTTTTTTTTTTTTTTTTTTTTTTTTTAATACACATTCTAAAAATGCTGAGTAACACTGTTTATGCAAAGTACAAGCATAATTTTGAAATAAACATTTTTTTGTTCAAAAATTGTTTTAAAATTAAAATTAAATGATGACATTTACACCGAATATTTAGTTAATTTATGATTTATGTTAATATTACATTCAGCGTTAGAAGAATTTTCATATCCAATTTGTATGTCTATTAAATTAGTAAACTCGGTAAATTTTGAATTGCTTAAAAACTATTTATAATTTTCTTTTCATTTAACATTCCCCTTTAATTTTACATAACATGATTTTTCTAACTTTTTAACTAACATCAGTATCATTCTAGTATCTAGTAAACACCAGTGCCATTTCATTATTTTTACATGTTATTTTTTCTAAGAAGCCCACTACGTAATGCTCCAAAAACCTAACAAAAAATGTTTGTTAAAATCCTGTATAAATAATTCATACTTTTGTAAGAATACATTTTTTTGTTGTTGTTATTTTAACAAAAACCTCCTCCTCAACCCAACATTTTATATTTCCAGTTTCCTTGAATTTCATATATTATCTTAAATTCATATATATGCTCTTAAATTATAAATATATGCAAAAGATGTTATCATGGAAAGTTTTTTTTTTTTTTTTTTTGAAGAATAGCCTTCACAGCTGTAATAAGCCTATTTTGAAAAAATTCTGAAAAATTCATATGATATATGATATGAATAATTTAAATAGATTGTGTAGGGGTACTGTTCAGTTTCAAAAGTTATAAATAAGAAAAGCTCATTCATTCTCCATGCACATTGTAAAAAGAACGTAAAATTATTATTGATATGTATCTATAATTAAAATTTAATGTGTAAAATAAAATTATAATAAATAATGTCAACAATAAATTTTTACATTCAAAAATATAAAATATAAATAATTGTTTTTTAATCATTATACTATTACTATACATTTAAAGTGTATACTAAAACTAAAGATTCAGCATATATAAGAAAAGTATGTCAACTCATAATTAATATTAATATTTTCTTTAATAAAACATTACAAGTTACATTATAAATTTATTTAATGTAATAATTTATTTACCAAGTTTTATGTTATTTATTAATAAAACGTGTCATACACATTCAGAAAAACGCAGTGTTTTTAATGTACATTTAAGAGTATTTCTTAAACAATTCTCTATTTGTAAACAATCATGAATCCTAATTAAAGTTATCATTAATCATAATTTAATACAATCCAAAATAATCATAAATTTAAAATTATCGTCTATTTTTTTAGTTAAAATTTTAAAGATATTTTTAAAAAGAAATTTTAAGGGTGTCAGTAACAATTTGACATGAGATTTTCTTTTTTTTTATTTATTTTTTTTTTCTTCTTCTTTTTAAATGCATGCACAGATAAGAGTGTTTTTCTAAAAACTTTCAAAATGTCTATTTATGCCAATTATCTTCCTAGGATAGCCAAAATAAGATGAGTATCACATTACCCAAAACATCAGAATTAGAGATTATGATACTTGCATGGAACCACATAAAACCTCTCTATCGAAAACCTCCATAAGCAGCTGATGAATTTAATCTATAGATTCATTAAAAAATATATGCAATGAAAAAGTTTATTTGCAGTAAGAAAAAAAGATAAAACAGAATTTTTTCTTCCTAACGCTTCTTAACGTTCTAAATTTATTATGAAAGGTGCACCTGCACACACACTCCTCACCAGTAAAATGACACAGCTCTAGCTCTGAGGTAGCTAAACATAAAAGCTATTTACCAAATAGTCCCATATGCCAACTGGAGAAGATAGCTCTTAATTTTCAGATATAAAATGAGATTCCATTTAATAATTTAACATTTGTGTTCATTACAATACAAACAGATACGTCATTTCATCGAAATAATTTTTGAACATCATATACGAAATTCAAAAATAATATATCATAAAGATTCTTGTTACTCTTACTTTTTATCAATACATAATACAGATCGTATTTAAGAAAAAATATGTGAAATCAAATTGCTTCTAATTCAAAATATATATTTTATCTACCTCGGTAACAATTAAACATTTTAACACATTACTTAAAATTATTTTTCTGCAGCAATAAGGAACGCTCACAGTATTAAGTAACTTTTTTTGAAATAATTAACAAGCTAACAACATTTATTTCTATTATGTCTAACATATTTCAATTATTATGTACACTTTCATACAGACAACGTACAACCTGTTCCTTTGCCCTATTGTGTGAAAAATATGTTTTCGTCACCTGCGTGTCTCTAATTAACAGTGTTTTCGTTTTTACAATATTTAAATGGATCTAAAAATTTACAAACTTTAATTTAATTCATAATCCAATTTACAAAATTTAAATTGAAATAATAATCGCAAAGTCATATTTTAAATTAGTAATTAGTTGTGTGTACTTTATAATTCTTTAACAGTGACTCAACAGGGTATTCTCCACTACTCATTGCGGGACCTAAAAAATGCAGCATCATGAAATCGTGGGTTGTACGTGATGAAGACTTGTACGCAGGCAACTGATGCATATCTAAATAAATGATGCTATTTACAAAAGGATAATTTTAGATACAACGGCGAATCAGTACAAAGAATTACTATACAATTTAACAAATTCTAATAAAAGAAATATTAATATATTTTTTCCTAAACCATCCCTTTTGACTATTTTTTTCACATTTCCATTGATATTTTGATGTTATTCTTACGTTTCATACAACAGCTGTAAAAATAAAAAATAAAAGAAGAAGAAGAAGCTATTTTGAGCACAGCAGCTTCTTCTTACATGGTTGTTTCAGTTGCTCACATGAGAAGAAGAGATTGCTGTTGGTAAAAGCTACGATTAAATTGTTATAAAAAAATACAAATAAATAAATGACATTGTTTGAATGTGCTGTAAATTTCTGTAAACAAATATTGTATCGAGTGTGAACATTTCAGACTAGTGAATAAAATATTCTTATTAAAGGGAAAATAAATAAAAATTCTGTAAATGCCAACCCAGGCAAGATTAAAATAAAAAAAAATCATTTAATTATAAAATATTACTTTTAACTTAAAATTAGTCTTTTTGCATTTCAACAGTCTCAATATTTGATACTTAGGTGACTGAAATCCTCACTCACAATCAATGCATTTTTTTTTTGTAAATGGTGCGGATTTTGTCCAACTAGCTACCAGAAATAACACATTTAATCCATCATTCTCATCTATCCTAAGTAACACATAAGCAATCTCACTCATTTTGGTAGGAGATATTACAAGTCTTTTTAATTACACATGTCAATTCATGTATTATTTGTATATTCAATTTACTCAATCCCTCTGAATCTCCATTACTAAGTATAATTTTATAAATTTTTCATGATTCTGTAATTCTATTACACACACAAACACATACATACATACACTCATATATATATATTGGGTTGTTCGGAAAGTAATTTCGTTTTTCGTTCGAAAATGAAAGACGATTTTCTTATATTCTATAAATATTTTAATGAATTATGTATTCTCCCCTTGGATCGGTTTCTTAGCGATCTCACGAGTTGTTATTTGGCAGTTTTTCATAAATCAATACTTTATTTTGTCTTCATTAGCACAAACAGGTTTTCTAGAACGTTATGCATCTTCAACTCAAAATTGGCAGAACAAAATTTGGTAAACCAGTTTTGAAAATAGCGTTCTTTAAATAAATTTAATAATACAGTTTTGCTAAATAATACAGTTTTGTTAAATAATACAGTTTTGCTAAATAAATCCTTGTCGAATCCTGTTCTTAGACTGACTGAGAACAGGATTCGACAAAGATTTATTTAACAAAACAGCATCAAGTGTACTTTTTTTACATAGGAATTTTCGCTAGTGTTCGGACACTTTTGTTACCGACTGTACATATAGGGGAAGCCTGGTTAATAAGAAACAGGTGTTATAAGAGACGCAGTCAAAAATCCCACAAAAAAATATACTTAGACAACTTTAAAAATATGTAATATTAAGAATCATGTGTATTCTTTTCTACAATACACTTATTGAGAAGTTTATAACACATTTCGATTGTTTTTTTTTTTTTTTTTTTTTTTTTTTATACGATGGAAAAAAAAACCTTCACTTTGAACTTACCCTAAAAGTTTGTAACTTTTATTTATTTATTTATTTATTTATTTTATTTTATTATTATTATTATTATTATTTTGTAAGTAAGATGTCTGGGATTTATTAATGCGTAACCTTTTGACCAAGACTATGACTTTTGATGTACAATTTTTAAAACCTTGAAAGCATTCTTTATTTACATGTTCTAGGTGTATATCTTATTACCCCATTTTTATTTTTTGTGGGGGTAATAAGAGACATGAGTCTCTTATTTACCCCCACTGTTAATTCATGTCCCCCCCCCATTGTAGTTCCTGTTAATTTTGCCTGACTAGTTTACGAAGAGTTTACCTAGTTTTAGGCCTAGTCTAAGTTTACCAAGAGAACATTTTTTTTCTTTTCACTTTAAATCAAAAAGCAGTTGTACGCATTAGGCTAGACCTTATTTAGTTGTTATGATTGAGTAAATTTATGTTTAGAATGTCTATAAATTAGTATTTAGTCATTAATACTTCATTACATAATAAATAAGTTCATTTATAATTAGTAGAAAAAAAAATTATAACATTTTGTTCGCTTGTATAAACTTCAAAAATACGGGTTTTTTCCTATTTTCGTCTACACTTTAGAAAATGCGTAAAATATTTTCTGTCCATTTTAAAAATTATATTGATGTTTTTGGTTAATGCCTAGGATATGTTGATTATGCAGAACTATCATTAAGTACAATATTATATTATTTAAGACTTAATATTTAAAGAAATGAATTTCACAAACACATTTATGAGAGTTAATTTTCGAGAAAACATATTTTGTGAATAATAAAACTTAAAAACTATTGGCTGATTCAGAATTGTTTCTAGATGTCTTTTATTACCTCACATGATTTTAGATTGCTATATATGGACAGTTACAAGCCTGGTCTCTTATTACCCCGCGTGGGGTTATTAGAGACAAGGATTTAATGAAATTTTAATACAAAAAATTGAAAAAAAATTTAAGTTTAAAAATCACCTAAAAAATCAAGAGGAGTCCATTTAATGAAATCAATACGAGACATTTATTTCAAGTTATTTAAATTAATAGTATAGATTTTATTAATATTTTTTGTCTCTTACTGCCACCCCTTTTGTCTCTAATTACCCCGGCTTACCATATATATATATAATACCATCTAAAATTTTTTCGCTGACTACGTGATATAGTTCGGCGCAAAAGACCAAACCTATGGATGGCGAAAGGCTGGCAATTGCATCATGACAATGCGGCCTCGCATTCATCACACCCGATTAAGATATTCTTGGCGAGTCATGGAATTCCAATCGTCCGCAAACCTACTCTCCACCAGTGTCTTCTTGCGACTTCTGGCTGATCCCGAAATTGAAAATGTCGTTGAAAGGATCCGTTTTCAGAGTAGAGGTGAGATAGTACAAAAAGCTACGACGGAGTTGAACACCAAGAAGCCTCCCTGAAGTGTTTTCAGCAGTGGAAGGAACGCTAGGCTAAGTATGTGGAGGCGCAAGGGTCCTACTTTGAAGGGGATTAGGATCACAATCCCTCAAAGTAACTAAGATATTTTTTTTGAACAATTTTCGAATACATTTTGAACAGACCTTGTATATAAAAGAAAATTAATTCACTTCATTTGTAATGTGTTACACATAATTGTTTTTTTTGTGAAATTGACTATGTTTAAAAATTTGATCACAGCATAAATCATATAAAAGAAATATGAAAATTCATTCAAATTAAAATTCGAGAGTTTTGCAGAACACTCCACAGTATGTAATAATTTTACAGTTTATTATATTTTAATAAACTGTATTATTTTTACTGATTTATGTACTGTCATCAATTAACTTCATTAATCAGCTTCGAAATTTTTTTTAAGTTATAGACAGTAAAGCATTACATATGAATCATAAAAATTATTTTAGAAATAAATACTTAGGCCATGCTATACTTTTACCAATTAAATATGCATTTGTATGTTTTTAATGTTTTAAATGTATGCATTTAAATGTTTTTAAGCTAATAATAATTTAAAAAAAAAAAAAAAAAAAAAAAAAAAAAAGTCATTTGGGTCTGTAAATTAAAATATATTCTGAAAGAAAGTTTTTTTTTTTTTTTTTTTTTTTTTTTTTTCCCAAATGATTGAAATTTCAAATTTTAAATTAAAGAGATAAAAATAAAATATTTTATTCAAGGAAAGTATAATAACTCTTACATTATATTTTCTTCTATAGCGCTTTTATAATATTATACTCTTTTAAAATTATTATTATATATTGAATTATTAAGATTTTAAATTTTATATCAAAACCATTTGAAATATGTTTCTCTATCCATTGAATTTCTTAGAGAATGCAGGCAGTAAATCTCTGAATTTGATTATTTAGAACATCTAAATCAAGCTAATCTAATTCTGAAATGCTTTAACTATTAAATAGAATCTATGTAGGCGATATTTGTAATACTTAGTGCGTAGTTGAATTCATAAAGAGGGAAAGCCGAAGTTATTGCGAAAATTGGAATTCAGAAAAGCATACAATTTCTCTAATTGAATTAAGTTTTAATACATTTACTCGATATGTGGACGAATTTCAATAAGGTTTTGAGTACAATAAGTAATATAATTTTATAAATGTTATTTCATTGTGTTCACATTTTTTGTTCCATACGAGAAATAATCTATATTTCTCAAAATAAACATTCATTTTAGATACAATGTAATTATATGGAATTTATATATTTTTTAATAAATCGCAATATTACTTTTTTTTTTTTTTTTTTTTACGTATGGCTGTGTTTTTTAACATTTATTCTAACATACATATATAAGGGAAGTATTGTAATCATGTCAAAATTCAGAGTCTTAGATTCTGGTGTTTCTACACGTTTTGGGGTCCCCTGAATTAATTTTTACTTTTTTTACAATGATGTATGTGTATGTGAATGTATGTGTGAATGTATGTGTGTATGTACAAATTGTACGCATGTGAGAAAACACGATAACGTGTAAACGCTTTGTTCAAATGAGATGAAATTTGTTACGTGGGTTAATGGTTCCCACTGCACGGACATTATTGGTTTTGGTGTTCAACGAAGTGCATAAATTGTAGTGAATACAACACGTATAATTTTTTAGAGGGATACAAAGAAAAATTCTTTAACATTATGCCCTATGCGCTCAAATTCTTTAAAGTGAGAAAGCGTATAAACACGATATAAGATTGAGCTAAAAATTATATACAGTCGAACCTCGTTAACGTAAATCGCAAGGAGTATTAAAAAAATATCCATGTTAACAGTAGTTCATGCTATCAGTAACTAAGCTTCATATAAATAAAGTAATCTTCATTTTAACAGTTCATGTTAAAAATAATTCACGTTAAAAGTCTTCACGTTAACCAGGTTCGACTGTACATGTTATAGACACACTAACTATAGGAATTTTGGACTATGTAGAGCGTACAGTTTTTTTAGAGGAACTAAAAGAATTTTTTTTTTTTTTTTTTTTTTTTTTTTGTGGCTTATGGTCTCAAATTATTTAAAATGTGATAGCGTCTAAACGCCCCATTTAATTGATCTGAAAATTTATGTACATTTTATAGGTCACCGTTGCATGAACTGTATGGATTTTGGTGAGTCTTGCATTTATAAATTGTTACAGGGAGAAAATGATGATCTATGGGCTCAAATTATTTTAAGAGAACTGTCATTAATTTAAACAACATACTATACAGAGAAAAATGCTCAAGTACCATAGTATAATTCTCTTTTGTTTATTTAATAACTTCTCTTACTTTAATGTATTTATGCAAACCGTTAAATATTTTTTGTTCAGAAAGTAGAGTGGAGTTAGTTTGGATTTTATTTTCTTATTCATAATTTTGACTGAAGTTCACTCAATTTAAATTTTTAATCCTATATAAAGGGGAAAAATAAATATTGTGAAGTTACATTTCAGAAAGTCCAAAAAGAAAAAAATAATACAATTTTTCTAAGAATCATACTATAAACCTACATCACAATCAAATCTCTCAAAGTTTCATCCCGCAACGGGAGGCCCTTAGTGTTTCTCAAAGTTGGTTGACAAGATGTGTTTGGTGCAAACGTATAGTCTCTGTCGTCGCAGTAACCTGATTTTCCCACAAATGTTTATAAA
Source organism: Salticus scenicus (assembly GCA_963930645.1). Classification (NCBI taxonomy): domain Eukaryota; kingdom Metazoa; phylum Arthropoda; class Arachnida; order Araneae; family Salticidae; genus Salticus; species Salticus scenicus. Next base: position 55,572,207 of record OZ005656.1, read on the forward strand.
TACAGACTAGGGCTGTTGGAATGAAACCTCATTCATGATATTCACTTCTATGTCCCTTGCTTAAACAATCTGGCAAAACTCATAAACCACACTGTTCAACACGAATGTCTAAAAAATAGCATTTTTCTTCGCAGTGTATCATAGCAGAGAATAAATTCCTTTTCTTTTTGTAATGCAATAAAATTATTAATATAAATACATGTGAAATTTTTCTTCATTTAATATAATTTTAACAAAACTGACAAACATTATGAGGAAATTTCGAATGGTAATATTTCAAAAAAAAAAAAAAAATGTTATTAGTTTAATGAAACAATTTCTGGTAATTCTTTTCAAAAAATAGTTTCCATTTTCAGAAAATCACGAAATTTTTCATTTAGTTTGTTAATTTAATTTTATATGACTGCTTTTTTTATCATTTTAAGCAATAAATATAACAAATAATATTCTTAATTTAATATATGATACAGATATCACTTTGAAGCAACATAATAAAATTATATACTGTTATTCTTAGAGACACGTTGAGTATTTTTTTTTTTGGAAATAGTTTAAAATTTCTTTTATGTTCAATATTAAAATTATATATAATTCACATATATATATCCTCATTTCTCATTGTTATTTTCAGTTTCTAAGGTATAAACTGAAATGAAAAGTAAAAATTCTGTTTTTGTTGTTGGATTTCTTTATAAATAATTCATATAAACTTAAGAAAATTCCTTTTGAAATGCTAACAAAAACTTCCCTCTCTACTTAGTATTTTTATTCTAGAAGTCCTCTTGAATTCTCGTAAATCATAAATATATGCAAAAAATTATCAAAGAATGTTCTTTGATGAATAGCTTTCATCAGTGTAATGAGCCTAATTTTAAAAATACTGAAAAATTCATACAATATATGATATGAATAACTTAAATGGATTGCATAGCGGATGAAATTAAGTTTAAAAAGGTAATAAATTTTAAGGTATCTCATTTTCTTATATATGGATTCTAAAACAAATAATAATAATTTCATAATGTTTTACTTATTTTTTGAAACATAATTTCTTTAATATATAACTTTAAGCTCGTACAATTAAAATCAACCAAAAAATATAATTTCAATTAGAAATACACAAAGAAACTCTTAAATGGATTTTAATTCTTTAAATTATGTATGTATCTTATCAACATATAATCAGATAGAAGCAAATAGTCCGAGCATGCAAGAAAGTTAAGATAAACCAGATTATTTGCAATTATTTACTTATTTTATAGGATTTAACCTGCTGTTTTTAGAAAAGAGATATTTATATATTTATGCAGTTTTCTTTTTAATACACATTACAGACATACTCTACACTTTCATAAAATAGAAGCAAATATTTAAAACCAACAAGTGTTTAAAAAAAAAAAAAAAAATATATATATATATATATATATATATATATATATATATATATATATATATATATTAAATTAAATTTCGACATTTAAGCTGATTATATAGTTAACTTCAGATTTATGTTCATATTATCTTCATCAATAGACAAAATTTTATTTTCATTTTGTTATGCAATCAAAATAATATGTTCGGTAAATTTTGAACTGCTGAAAATTTATTTGCATAAAAACGATTTGGTGAAAAATTAGTGCTGAAAACTATAATTTTATTTTAAAAAAAGGAAAAGAAATAGCAGAAATACTCATGTTTAAAAAACATTACATTAATCTTACATATTCTGAGATTGCTTTACAATTTTTTTTTTTTTTTTTTTTTTTTTTTCAGTTCGTGGAAGTTTTCATTTAATTTTTTGTTATAGTTTTACATAGTATGATTTATTTAAATTTTTAACTAATCTACCTAGGATTATAACCATAAAATATAAAAAAGATATTCTTAATTTAATCTAAACGTATATCAACTAGTGTCATTCCGTTATTTTTGCATGCTATTTTTCGTAGAAGCACACTAAGCATTTCACCTATAAATAGCTTGAAAATTATTTTGTCTTTTAATTCCCCAAATTAACAGAATTCTAAAAAAATACATTTCCCCATTCCTCATTGTTATATCAAATATCAAGCAAATAAATTAAAAAGAAAATTCCAAAGCCTTACGAAAAAGTTTTCGTTGTAAGCCTTTAATCATGCCTTAAGAACACATTTTATGATATGCTAACAAAACTGTCTTTCTTTTCTACACAGAATTTTTACTTCTATTACCCGACTACCGTAGGTAATGGAAGTATTGTATTCGGTCCAAAAAATCGATATCGAGATTTCACCTGATTTAAATGTTTTAAGGTCTCCTGATTCCAAAAAAGTGGTTTTTGGCAATTGGTCAGTGTGCTTGTGTATTTGTGTATGTGTGGGAAATCTTCTGACTATTATACTTTCTAAATTAATAAAGAAAGAACTACAAAAATGTGCTATCTTAGCTTAAGTAACCGATGACCAATCGCACACATTTTGGGAGGAGATATTTCGAGCTCTTTTTTTTACCCACGTTAATTCATGTAATATTTTAATATACCATTTAGTCAATCCCTCTGAAATCTATTACTACAAAATTTCATAATTTTATAAATTTTATATAATACTATGACTTCATTATATATATATATATATATATATATATATATACGTATGTGTGTGTGTGTAAAAAGGAAATAACTTAATAAATGAAGTGTACATTACTTCATATGAAACTGCCTATTCTTAGAAAAGTCGATCACTGCACAAATGATCCGAAAACATTTATAATATTCTTTCAGATTAAAGTTCGAGGTTTTTGGGAACACAATTAAATATGTATAATATTTTTACAATTTATTACATTTTAATAAATGTTATTGACTAATTGATTTATATGCTACCGCGTCAAATTTATTTATCATCATAGAAAATCTTTCATTATTATATTTTTATTTATTTATTTATTTATTTATTTTTAAACTTACAGCCGTTAAAGAGAAGAATCATAAGAATGATAAAAATCTTTTTAGGAATAAATACTTCTGAAATGCTATATTTTGAACAATTAAGTACGCATTTGTATTATTGACAAACATTTAAATGATTTTAAGCTAAATAAAGAATCAGTTGGGTCTAGAAATAAAAATATATCCACAAAATGGTATTTTTGCTCAAATGCCATAAATTTGAATTTTAAATAAAACAGTTAAAAATAAAAGTTTATACTGAAGGAAAATACAATAACTCTTATACTATATTTTCCTCTATAGCACTTTTATAATATTATACTTTTAAAATTACTATTGAAAATTGAATTTAATAAGCTTTTAAATTTTATATTAAGATTATTTGCAATATATTTCATTATCGAATGAAATTCATATAAAATGCAGGCAGTAAATTTCTGAATTTGATTATTAAGAACATCTAAACCACGCTAATGCAATTCTGAAATGCTTTAACTATTAAATAGAATCTATGTAGAGAGTATTTGTAATACTTAGTGCGTAGTTGAATTTATGAAGAGGAAAAGTCGAAGTTATTGTGAAATTCGGCATTCAGAGAAACATGTAATTTCCCTAATAGAATTAAGTTTTAAGACATTTACTCGAATTGTGGGCGTATTTCAATAAGGCTGTGAGAACAATAAGTAATATAGTTTTAAAGGAATTATATCATTGTTTTCACATTTTTTATTCCATTCGAGAAATAATGTATATTTTTGTAGATTAGCATTCGTTTTAGTAACATTGTAATAATATGGAATTTACATTTTTTTTAATTAATTCATTTATTACATTGTTATTTCTACATACTTTTATCTGAAAAGATAAAATTTATTGTTTAGTATTCTTTCTTATTCATAACTTTGTTTGAAGTTCATGCAATGAAATTTTTTTAATCTATGCATAGATGTATAAAATGGCACAAGCTCAAAAAATAAATTAACCAATTTATTCATGAGAAAAATAAGATTTATAAAAGGGGATTACTTTTTAGTTTTTAACAAATTAACCTCATATATGTCATATAAATGTAAAAATTACAAGAGAATTTTAAGTAATGCATAAATTTACAGTTATATAAACATTATATAAAGGGTGGTTATAATTAAAATTCTCCTATAAACAACATCCTACAGCGCAAACTATTGAACGGAATGAAACGAAATTTTCTATATAGACTATGCACGAGATGCGCTTACAAATGTTTGAAAAACAAAAAAAAAAAAATTATTTTGCAAAATGTCCTTCAGAGGACACCTTTTTCCGGAAAAAAACATTAAATTAAACACAATGAACGACCAAAACGGAATACAGAAACAATATTAACATTTATTGACTAGTTTCTGATCACCTTGCCACCGCAAACGTTTGTCGTCTGCAGACGTTTTATACCCTAACCTGTTTTACATAAATCTCTCTCTTCTTCCCAAGCATGCAAATCTCGACATTTTTTTCTTAGAACTGACAGCTTTTCCCAGTTTTACATTTTATTACACATAATTGTTGTTCTGGATTGTTAATATTGTTTCTGTATTCTGTTTTGGTCGTTTATTGTGTTAAATTTAATGTTTTTTGGAAAAAGGCACTGGTAGACATTTTGGAGCTTTTTTTTTTTTTTTTTTTTTTTTTTTTTCAAATTCTGTGAGCGCATCCCGTGTATAGTGCATACATCAAATTTCGTTGCATTCCGTTCACCTATTTGCGCTGTAGGATGCTGTTTATAGGGAAGGTTTAATTGAAACCACACAGCATATATTTATAATTACTTTATATTGTTATTTATAAGTACTTTATATTGGTACTTACTATTATAGTGACTTTATATTGGTACTTACTATTATAGTGACTTTATATTATTTATCATTATTATAATTAATTTATATTGTTCCGATACATATTAATCTAATGAAATACATTGAAAGTACTCCTTGCTGCACTGGTTTTAGAATAGAAACTTCACCTTTGTAAATCAGTCAACCAAGATGAGACTAGAAAAACATCTAGAATAGTATTGGTGTCAGAAAGACATAATACTCTAGAGGACCGCCGATAAGGAATTTTGCAGTAGTGAGTAGTTGCAAGTTATTCGGATCGGAAGACTGAAAGGGCAAGTGGAGAGTGTTCAATAGGACTTCGATCTCGGTAATGGTAGTGGTGATCTCATAAAAATTTAGAGTGAGAGAGCCCATGACTATGAAAACTATTGTCTTCATGCATTTCCTTTTTGAACATTCATACGTAAGAAATGTATTGTAATCATTACAAATATTCGATTTTGAGATATTGGTGTTTCTATATGTTTTGAGGTCCCCTCAGTTCATTCTTGATATTTTGACGGCGACGTATATATATATGTATGTTAGTGAACTCGATAGCGTGTAAAAGTTTAGATAGATTGATCTGAAAGTTGGTACGTATATTATAGATCCCTATAGTATGAACCCTATTAATTTTGCTGAATTGCTATAGTTTTTTTTTTTTTTTTTTTTTTTTTCGGGACACAAAGAAACATTCTGCATCATTCTAGCCTATCGGTTCAAATTATTTAAAATACGAGGCGTTTAAAAGCCTTATTCAAAAGATTATATATGTTATAATAGATCGCCGTCGTACAAACTATATGAGTTTCAGAGAATCAAGATCTTATAGTTTATATATATATATAAAGACACAACAAAAAGTTCTTTACCATTATAGCTGAAGGTCTCAAATTATTTTAATTGCGATAGAATCTAAATGCCTTAATTGGATTAGCTAAAGAAATATGTTCATATTATAGGTACAGTCGCATGTACTGTATAGATTTTATTGAATATAGCACGCCTAGTTTTTTTTTTTTTTTTTTTTTTTTTTTTTTTTTTACCCGGACACAAAGAAAAAATCTGTAGCAATATAGTCTCAAATTATTTTAAGTACGATAGCGCCTAAACGATTGAACTGAAAAATTATATTCGAATGAATTAAAAAATTGTATTCGAAAATAATATTCAAATGAATTGAAAAATTATGTCCGTATTCTTGATCACCGTCACACGAACTGTGTGAGTCCGAAAAATCTAGCCCATATAGATTTTTTATAGGGACAGTAGACATCTTTGTCATTATGGCTTATGGTCTCAAATTATTTTAACTGTGATAGTGTTTGAATTCAATACCCGATTGAGCTCGATATATATATATATATATATATATATGATATAGGTCACTGTCGCACGAAACTATACAGGTTTTGGTGAATCTATCATTTACAGATTTTTACAGGAACACACAAAAAATATCTTTATAACTATGATTTATGGACTCAAATAATTTGAAAGTCAATAAATTAAAGAACATACTATATGGAGAAAAATACTGAAGTACACTATTATATTGTTACAAAATTGTAAATGATTGTGTTTATTTTTGTATAAATTATTTCAAAGAGGCTTAGTAAGTTGATAAAGTGCTGATTTTTGCATTTCTAGTCATTTTAGCGTTGAAATAGCCTTATTTTCCCTTAAAAACGCATTAAAAAGCCCCAGTAAGGCAGGTAATGGATTTGGCGTCAAATTTGACGACTTTTCCCACCTTGGCGATTTTTTTGGCGACCTTGGCGAGAAAGTCCTTATAAGGGATATACCAAATATGGAAGCTCTAATCTCAGTGGCTGATGAGATACGGAAATTTCTGGAACCTTCCACACTTTCCTGCAGGGGAATATAAGGAGAGTTTTCCCGCCAAGGCAAGCTAGTTCAATTCAGTCTGAGATCAGCTTACATTGTTTTGAGCCTCTTTGGAAGAGACTTGCTTTATGTGTTATTGCTATACAGTTTGTACTGTGGATTTGCTATTGGCAGCTGTTGTTTAAGCTTTGTTTACTGGTTGAATTGAAGCTGATGCTTGGTTTATAGACCTGGAACTTTCTGGAACTTTCTGTGAATAAATTACTGAATTTTTGTAAGCTTCGCCTTTCATTCTCGGACAACTCACGAACCCCCAAGTACGCAACAATATATATATATATTATATATATATATATATTTGTTGTTGTTTATTTTACGACTTGTCTTATTTTAATTTTACACAGAAACTAATTACATAATGTTAGGATAGTCCAGTTGAGTCACTCCAGATTTTTTTATGTTGGACTCCCTTGTCTACTGAAGTGTAGAAAGCCGGATAAATGAATTTTTTCACCGAATACCTTTTTTCTACTGAATTTTTTCATTTGTATTGAAGAGTTGAATGTCATCAAAAATATAAATCTTCTAAAGCAAAAGTAATAATGAGGAGGTTTAAGAAAAAAAAAAAAAAGCAATAATAAAAACATTTTCTGTGATATATAAATTATCAGAAGAAAATATTTAAAATGTATTTTAAATTCACAGTATTTGTTTTTAAGGCCTACATATATATATACTAATGAATGTTTTAATAATTCATGTTTTAGAGCATAAAGCAGGGAAAACTTTCAGTCAAAATAGAAGTTAATCTAAACTATTCTGCAACTTGTATATAAACATGAATAATTAATGCGGAAGTTATTTTATACATTGTAGCAAAGAATATGCTCTTAAAAACAGTTTAATCTACATTTACATGTAACATTACGTTTATGAGGAAGCTCTTTCGGACTATTCATATCATGTTAGTTTAAGGAAAAATTTAAGCATATGCATTTATTTAGGAAGCATTTTTTTTTTTTTAAAGTAAAATTTTAAATATGCAATAAATACATATTATTTTCAGATTATATATTTTTTTTTCAGTTTTACATTTGTAAGAATGCCAGATACGAATTTCGTGCAATTTGATTTTAACAAGATAAGCATCTTTACAAAACTAATCGTGAGTTTCAGTTTTAGTTATAAAAATTACGTTAGAACCTATATTATTACAAATATACATACAGACGAAAATTTAACACTGGAACTGTTTATATATTTATTTATTTCAAAATTTATTTTATTTTTGAAATAGCATTTGTAACTCGCTTTAAAGTTTTTTAAATATTTAAATAATACTTTATATAACTCAATCTCATTTTTTATGGGAGAAGTGGATTATATTTCTAAAAATAAATTTTTTGCTTATATTCCTTTCACAAAAACCCATTTAAGCTTCGTAAATAATAAGAATCAATTAGACAAAACACAAACATTAATAGAATTATATTTAAATAAATTATTGGAAACTCATTAAATTATCACTGTTTTATCTTCATTCTGTATGCAAACATACTTTAACAAATCCATACATTCACAAAAGACAGAACAATACGTTTTCCGTGCTCCCAAATAAAAGTTTTGTAAAATATTTATGAAATTGAGTATAGACTAATTCATAATATAATCATAGACGAATGTGTTATAAAGAAAGATATAATTTTAAAAGAAATATTTTAATAAAAAATTTAAAAGAAATATTTCTTATTCAAAATGCTGCTATATAACAGTGAAACACATGTGACTTAAAAAAAGTCCAAAACATTTTCCTTTTCTTTTTTTATACATTTTATGTAACACATGTATTATCAGCATACAGCATTACTTAGAAAAGCCAAATAGTTGAAGATATCATGAAATAGTTTAGTTTAGTTTATTATTTATTAAGATTATCTGAATTTCATGGGTATATGTGCATATTTTTTTTTTTTTTTTTACAAACTTGAGTTTGTTTCAAACACATTATTATTATTATTTATAAATATAAGTTAGAATATATTTTGTACTTTAAATATAAAATGTAGTATTAAATTTTAAATTATAAAGGCCATTTAAAATAATATTATTACAATACAGTTACAATTTCCAGCAAAAAAAAAAAAAATAAATAAATAAATAAATACACAATTTTTGGAATAATTTATTTAATATACCGCTTAAATTACCATTATAGGTTTGTAAAAATGTATCAATTCTTAATTCTTAAAATCAAATTATATTATAATAAAGTTCATCAAATTATAGTGTTGAAAACATCAACATTACTTTTTTCAATATTTCACATAAAGCGGTTTATTAAACCAGGGGTCTCAGCGTTCCTATATTTTTACGAACATTTTATTATACTGTCACCACAATTATTAAAAATGAAATTTACCTAAAAGTTTTCATTATAAAATAACTTGAAAATCATCAAAACGATTTTCTTCATAAACATTGTGGTGCGAATAAAATAAAACGATACTAAAAATATTGGAACGCTGCGACCCTTGATTAAACTCATAAACTCATTTTCAGAATATATATATATATATATACTAGCAGGCTACGCCCGCTTCGCTGGTCACTATTTTTAAATGAATCATTATAATTAATGAATTCTCAAAATTGCATTAATTTTTATCATGTGAAAAAAAAGAAAAAGAAAAAAAAACTCTGATCGGGAAAAATGTCGCACCGGGTCCCCACTGCCTTCGGCAGCGTAGACCCGTGCGCGATGCGCACTTGCGAATGCATATATATGAGCGCCCTAATAATTTTACAAATTCGAAAATATCCGCAATCGATTTGTAAGTATCAAAAACCTCAATGCACCAGTTTTGAACGATCTATCTCTATTTTTATTTTTTTGCCCTTCCGCTCCCTCCCCCCTTCCCGCCCCTCCCAATAATTTTAAAAATTCAAAAATATCCGCAATCGATTTGCAGGTATCGAAAACCTCAATGCATCAGTTTTGAACGATCTGTCTCTATTTTTATTTTTTTTTTTTGCCCTTCCGCTCCCTCTCCCCTTCCCGCCCCTCCCAATAATTTTAAAAATTCAAAAATATCCGCAATCGATTTGTAGGTATTGAAAACCTCGATGTACCAATTTTGAATGTTCTAACTCTATTTTTTTTGCCCCTCTGCCCCCCCCCCTTCCTGGCTCTTCTAATAACTTTACACTTTAGAAAATATCCCCATTCGACTTGCAGGCCTCAAATACCTATCTGTACCAATTTTGAACGGCCTAACTGTATTTCTATTTGTTTTTGCCCATAGCCCCCCCTTACCGCCCCTCCTAATAATTTTACAAATTCGAAAATATCCGCAATCGATTTGTAAGTATCGAAAACCTCTATATACCAATTTTGAACGATCTAACTGTATTTTTATTTTTTTGCCCCCCTCTCCCTTCCCCCCTTCTCGCCCCTCCTAATAACTTTACACTTTCGAAAATATCCCCATTCAACTTGCAGGCCTCTTGAACCTATCTGTACCAATTTTGAACGGCCTAACTGTATTTCTATTTGTTTTTACCCCATAGCCCCCCCTTACCGCCCCACCCCCCTACCCGCCCCTCCTAATAATTTTACAAATTCAAAAATATCCGCAATCGATTTGTAAGTATCGAAAACCTCTATGTACCAATTTTGAACGATCTGACACTATTTTTATTTTTTTGCTCCCCATCCCCTCCCCCTTTTTTGGCCCTCCTAATAACTTTACACAATCGAAAATATCCCCATTCGACTTGCAGGCCTTTAAAACCTATCTGTACCAATTTTGAACGGCCTAACTGTACTTCTATTTGTTTTTGCTCCATAGACCCCCCCCTTGCTGCCCCACCTGGGGGCTGAATTTCTAAAATTCCAGAAATTGATTTTTAGATAGTTGCATTAGCTATATTTTAGAGCAAAAATTTCACGTATATCTATTTTTTTTGTTTGAGATATATAGGATTATGCGAAATCACGTTTTACGCATGTGAAATCACGTTTTGCCCCACCGCCCCCCTTGGGGACCGAATTTCAAAAATTCCAGAAACTGATTTTTAGACATTTGTATTAGCTATATTTTAAAGCTAAAAATTTTCTGATATCTGTTTTTTTGTTTGAGATATGAAGGATTTTGTGAAATTACGTTTTGCCCCCCTCCCCCCCTTGGGGGGCGAATTTTGTAAAATCGCTTGCGGCGTTGTCTTTCTCGGGTTGTAAACATTAACCGTGCCAAATTTGGTCCCGCTCGATGAAACGGTCTAGGATTCTATAGCGGACACACAGACACACACACACACACACAGACTCTGCTCTTTTATATATATAGACGAGAGGATTGGTCACGAAATGAAATTCACAGGGAAAATCAAAACTGTTTTATCTACATCTTCCAGCTACTTCACTATATAGTTGCCCTTCTGAAAGTGATACTTGTCGCTCCGCCCTACTAACTTTCCAATACCCTCTTCGTAGAAAGGAAGCGCTTGTGCTTAAAATACAGCAGAACTTGGATATTTCGAAGTTGAAGGGACGAGAAAAAAATTCGAAATATCTAAAAATTCGAATTACATAAACTATTTTGTCAAAGAAAGTGATAAATTAAAAAATTAAAACTCTACGATCAGAGATTTAACACATAAACTTTATATCTAAAAATACCGCTACATTACCCCTTTCACCCCCCCCCCATTAAATCAATATTTTTTACGAGCTTAATTATTCAACACTTTTTAAAAAATAGTCAAATATTCTTTTTTAAGTAGAATCTTTATGTCATAGCATATGACCTGATACAAAAATAGAATCTTCTACATTACACATGACTTTCAATTCACAAAAACCTCGAAGTTCATACATATGCACCATATCTTCTGGTGCACTAGCTAGGGGCTTCTATTGTATTACCTTATCCTTCTTTTGAAAGACTATAAAAATTGATAGTGAATTTTACTGTAACAAATTTTACTGTAATATTTTAAAAGTAATCGTATGAAAAATTCGAATTATCCAAAATAGAATTCGAATTATCCACGATTTTTTAACATTATTTTAATACAAAATTCATGGGACTGTGTAAAATATTCGAATTATGCAAAATTTTGAATTAAACAAGTTCGAATTATTCAAGTTTCACTGTATATATATATATATATATATCCGATTTTCTACTCTGGTTTGCAGCATCGTTGTCTGTGCGAAAATTCTGTCATCCTAGCCAAAGTTTCAAGTGAGCCAAAAATGGAAATAGGAGATATCCATGCTCTGTTTAAAATCATATTTTTGTATAATTTCTATAGTAATAATGCAGTTAGAAACTTTAAAATTAAACTGTAGGCTAATTCTAATGTACAGTCAGCCAAAAAAAAAAAAAAAAAACGCCCCCCCCCCACCTAATTTCGCCGTAAATTATCATAAAAACATTTGATTGGTACCGATCGCTTTGTAATAACGTCTACTTTATAACGGTATAGTTACATTTTGCCTAGGGGGTCGTCTACATATTAAAACTGGCATTAACTTCATTTTCTTCAATGGCAACCCCTATTTTTGACTTCATATTCAGATTTCTGAGATCAAGGCGGTTCGGAAAACATACCTATTTTTATACTTTAAAACAATTCTAAATAGAGTTACACGTGAAAATGTATTAGGGGTCCGTCTATACATTTAGAAATTATAAATCATGATCTACCACCCAGTATACATTATTTATTAAGTTTCACACCGGAAAAATTTTTCAGAAATCTTAATTATAAAATAAAAAAAATGACTAATTCACAGAACTCTCTGAGTTAGTTTATGAAGTAAAAGATTTTTATTGGTTTCTATTGATTAAACATCAGACAGTTCACTTCATACGAAGAAAATTACATAGCTTGAATAGATATTAAAATATCTATCAAAAGAACAAAAAAAAAAGGTAAATGGTTTTAAATTTGTTTGAAAATTCAAAATTATTTTAACTCAAGCTGCCGTATAATTGTCTGAAAGGGTGCACTCAACCTGGTTCCCACGGCCGTTTCACAGTGACAATGGGAGTTTGTTCTGATACTCAGTACTTTCATTTCTTTAATTTAATTGACTTTTTGAAAATATTAAAACAGATTTTTTTATTTTTTTATTTATTTTTTTAATTAATTATTATTTTTTTTTTTTTCAAGACATTATTAAAAACTTTTACATAAATCTCCACGATTTTCTTTTGCTTTTATATTTTATAATGTGTAACAAATTAATATGCAAAATAATAAATCCTACTACTTAATAGGATGTTCTAAAATTCTACTCTTAACACAGATACTGAAGTGGACGGTGGGTGTAGAAAGGCTGACTACCCTTAATCTAAATCTTCAGTTGAAAAGATCAAAATGTTACATTACTCTATTAAAAAAAAAAAAAAAAAAAAAAAAAAAAGAAGAAGAAAGAAAGAAAATAATAATAATAAAATAAAATAAATAAAATAAAAATAAATAAATAAAAAATCTGAACAATAAACTATGGGAACAGAAGCAGGGAAGCCATCGTCTCCGTGAACGATTAAAATTACGATGGCGTGTCTCCGGACCATCGTAGGGGTGCGTCCCATACCGTCGCCAATTACCCATAGCGCAGTACTAGTGCGACATTAAACCCAACCTACCTACCTACCAATATATTGTGGTGGGAACTGGCGTGTAAGTGACCGATTACGCATCTATTTCAGTTTGGAATGGCTTTCTTAGTAGGAAAAATCTGTTTGGATTTTCACAAATATATATGATTTTAAGTTAATTTAAAATTTGCTTTGAAAGAAGATGGCGACTCCTCATTTAAATGCTAATGCTGAAGGTCACATGTGGATAGCTGTAAAAAGTAAAAATCTATGTTAAAGTAAAATAAATTTCTCTTTAAAAAAAAAAAAAAAAAAAAAAAAAAAAAAAAAAAAAAGGAATAACAGTGGGCTAAAAATACCCCGAATAAATTAAAATGTTTTTTATTCTGGTTTTAGTCAGGTGATATCACTTGTGCTAAATAGCTGGATCCGCCCTCTCTGAAGCTCAGGTTCAGCTCATCATTAAAATATTGTTTTTAATATCTGCCGCACCAAAATGTTCAAAACACAAATGCCAATTTTCATATATTTTGAAATTCCCGTTTCAACTTTAAAAGCACTTAGATTAATTTATTTTATTTTGAATTTTTAAATTTAGACGATTAAAGTCTTTTAAATGAAATTTCAGGATTCTGCAAGATCAATATTTATATATTTGTAAGCAATAAGACTATTCCTTTGTTTTAAATTTTTATTCCATAATAACTATGACTTTGATTTCGTGATTAGGAAATTGTAAATAAATACTACTTAGCTATGTTCCAATAATAGATCTTATAAACTTTAAAAAAAAAAAGAAAAGAAAAAGAAAAAGAAAAAGAAAAAAAGCAATTTTTCACTATTTGATTCTGTATTAAAAATCTTTTAATAGAAATTTGATATTTTATTATGTTACATTATGGGATAAATTTTAAATAACACAAAGCTTACAAACGGTACAGTAACCAAATGCAAATATGTCACAACAAAATTTAAACAGAAAATTCATGGTAAAAAATCTTTTTAAAATTATTAAATGTTCATAATAATAATAATAAAACGATCGTCGAATGCATAATTGCTGTTTCATGCAATCAGTTTCGCTGTACCGTGTTTTCTAAAACATGGTATTTAATTAGAGGTGTACGTACTCTTGAATATTGAAATGAAAAAAAGTGTAACAGGGTTAAAATAAAATTTTAGCAGCGAAAAACTAGAAAAAGATATTTAATACTTATGAAGAAAGACTTAACATATTAGGATCGAATATATTCCTCTCTTGTACCGTAAGCCACGCCTTTTCACAAATTTTCTAAAACTTTATAATATAAAACAAAATAATTTTGCATATTTGTAATTAAATCATTTAAGTTTTGTCTTCAATAATCGATGTAGTATATACCATTGTGATTTATGCATACCAGCGTCACATATAGAGTCAAATGGGAATATGCAAAATAGTCTTTTTTTTTTTTAAATAGTGTTTCAGCGAATCATCTTTTCTTTTGAAATTCTTTCACAATCCCTCGCCTACATTGTGATAACTTTACAAAAATATGCCAATTTGTATAATAAACATCGAAATATTGCTTAGGAAACAATAAAAATAACATAAAGGTAAATTAAAATAGTTTTCCGTCAAATTATATACAAACATTTACTTATAGAGGATACAGATTTTAACAAGTGACGGCCCCCTAACAGGAATAAAAAGTGAAATATCACTGTAGCTCAAAAAATAATGTTAGGAACGAGCTGTAAATTTGGAAACCCATGTTTTTGATGATGCCCGTTCTATTCGTGCAAAAATTAACATAGGTCATAAGTCATAATTTTTTCAAATATGAATTTATTAATAATTTTCATAATTCAAAAAATATTTTTTTAGCAAAAATTTGCATGGAACATGTTTGGGTCACTTCATTCTAACGAATAAAAAAAAACAGAATTTAAATATCATAATTATTTCGGAAGATATAATTTAATGTTTGTCACATTCATTTAACATTAGCATCCCCAAACTTTGACAGCGTATAACTCAATGAAAAATTGAGCGAAATATATAAACTATACCATTTTCCGTGATGATTTGATCCAAAGAATTCAAATAAATTATAAAAAAGTGGGGTTACCATTGAAAAAAATGAAGTTGATGTCAGTTTTAATATGTAGACGACCCCCTAAGTAAAATCTAACTATAACATTATAAACTAGACGTTGTTACAAACTGATCGGTACCAGTCGCATGTTTCTACGATAATTTACGGCGAAATTAGGTGGGGGCGTGGCGTTTTTTTTTTTTTTTTTTTTTTTTTTGGCTGACTGTACATAATCTATCTAAGCAAAAGTTTTCAAAAATTTGGAATTAAAAGTTGGTGAAATTATTAAAAATATTTAAGTAATATTGTCTTCATAATGATGACATTTATTAGAAGTCATTCGATAATAACGGGCGCTTTCAAGAGAAATCTGCTACGAGTACTAAATTGTGGGTGGTTTTTATTTACTAGAAACACATTAAGTAGTAAAACCAAGTAATCTTAATTCCAATTTATATTGAAATTATGAGAAAGTTTTTGCTTGTTATAAATAAATATTTTGTTTGTCTGCATAACCAATACAGCCTCTTTTCTAGGAAAAACAATTTTGAGTGTTGTTAATTAAGAGTATTACCTATCAAGGTCTTTGTTTTACAAACGAATTATTTTAAAAATAATTAGTTTGTTAGTTGTTAACTGTTCACATTGTAAAGGCTTATACATAAATATAGTTTTTTTTTTTTTTTTTTTTAGTCTTATTATTGTAATTTATTAGTCTTATTATTGTAAAAATTATTCATTTAGATATAGTGATCAGCGAAACGGGCAAGCTAGGTAGTTGAAACTAAAAATTATTATAATAACAGTTGCTAAAATAAGAACTAAGCCTAATTTTAAAGGAACGAATATGAATTCTTTAAGATTATTATATGTATATAAATGAAAGAAACTTAATATCAGATAAATAGTTCAAACTTAAATATCTTTTTTAGAAAAAATAAGATGCATAAAGTACATGACGTGATACTTTTTAGAGAAACCAAAATCTAACATTAGATTGCTTTGATGCGGCAATTTTAAGAACCATAAATTATTTACTATTTCTTTGTTTATTTAAAATACCTAAAATTGATAAAGGCAACTAACATTAAACGAAAAAAAAATTAAAAATTTGTTCAAAAAAAGAGAGAAATTAAAAATACAAATAAGAGAATCGAAAAAAAAACTAGATGAAAATCACCTCTGAAAAGACTAAGAAACCACTCTGCATTACCGGATTTATTACATAGCTTTGTTATTTTGCGTTTAAGGGGACTCTCTACCAGTCGTCTCCGAAAACCGATGCCAATGTGAAATTTTGTCCCATTATAATTCATTAACTAATACATATTTTTAAACTCCGTTTTCACTTTCCGAAAATTCATAACTATTAAACAATTTATCGTTTTCTAAAAATTGATTTTTTTTTTTTTTTTTAAGCTCAAAAATGAAACATTTCACATTGCGAAAATTCCCATTTTACAACCTCAAAAAAAAAAAAAAAAAAACTAAAAATTTTGAAAAAATAATTTCTAGAAAGCTATAAATTGTTTAATAGTTGAGAGGTTTCGGAATCTGAAAACGGAATTTAAAAGTATTGTATATTAGTTAATAAATTATAATGGGGTGAATTTC
This sequence comes from Salticus scenicus, assembly GCA_963930645.1. Lineage (NCBI taxonomy): Eukaryota > Metazoa > Arthropoda > Arachnida > Araneae > Salticidae > Salticus > Salticus scenicus. The sequence goes on from OZ005656.1 coordinate 55,589,143, forward strand.
TCCGTAGAATAACATTGGCTCTGAGTTCTGTGGACGGTAAGTGGAAAAGCTTCTGAACTCAAAAGCGAACTCAGACTTACAGATATATCTCTATATATACACAGGTGTGGAAAATTTTGTTTAAATAATAGATTTGAATTAGACGCATTACAATACCTTATCTTTTTAAACTGTCGTAAGTTTTAAACTAATAATAAAAATAATTGAAAGAGTTTTGAAGGCAACAAATTTTCGATCATTAAAAAACAAACAAATAAAAAAATCTGACACACGAGTTCATTATTACATTCGTTTTATTCTATATTTAATTTGAAGCTAAAAATCCCAAATTGTTTATGAAATACATTCTGAAATAGCGATACTGTATTAAAATATATGGTACTCATGTGGTATATTTTCATTAAAAACTGACACCAGGAGTTTTTTTTTTTTTTTTTTTAACTATAATTTATCTTATCATCAAACAAATAACCTCTCAGTTTTCGTTATTGTTTAAAGAAAATTGCTTATTAATTAAAAGAGAAAGCTTTATGCATCATAATAACGCTCTTATCTTTTACGTCATTCATTATTTTTTAATCATAGTTAAAGTAATTATGAACTCTCTTATGGCGCTATTATGGTTCTGCTAAAATATATAATAACAACATAAATGTTTAAGAACTTTTAGCTTAAACATACTTTTAAAAATTATTTTTAACATGAAACATAACATATTTTATCGATTTATACTTAAATTTCATATTTCATTGTTATTATTATTTATCCATTAATAAATAATTTTCAGGTAAAAATAATAAACAAAACGTTTATTCTAACAATGCAAAGGAGCAAATTTGCTATTCTGATTTTTACACATAAAAACACTAAATAATGATATTATCATGAAACGAATGTCTTTCTTTCTTTCTTTCTATTTTTCATTAAAAAAATAAATAAATAAATAAATAAAATAAGTAATAATAGTTAAGCTATAAACGGCTTCGAAAAGTGTTAAATGTTGAAGCAACAGCTCCAAGCATTCTTTAATACTGTTATATTAGTGTTATTCTTTAATACTTCGTTCAATGTAAAATAATAACCAAAAAAGATATTTTATATTATAAATTCGTTAAGGATCTAAAGTAAGTACGGTATTTACATAAACAATATTGAACAATATATATATATAAATTGTCAGATACTTTTGGAAAACTACTTTTTGTAATAAAACAATAATAATTATAATGAATAAAAATGTTCTTTTTCTATTTTTTAGTTATAAAAAATACAAATTTTAACATATAAGCTTTCAGATCTCAAGAAATTATTCAGAAAAAATTATTCTGGTGAGGTGAAAGGTGTATATATAACCTATATTAAGAATATCATTATTTTTAGGTATAACATCTATCAATAAATGTATTATTTTTAATTTAACAAAGAAATATTCTAATAAACAACGCTAGACTCACTATCTAAAGAAGTATATACAATAATAACGTAAATAAATCTTAAAAATCAAACGGCCGTGTATTACAACACAGTACATAGGTGTATCTTCTAAATATTCGCAATAAAAAACTTATTAAATTTGTCAGGACTTATAACGTTGGTTCATCGGAATTTTTTTATTAAAGTATAATGACAAAGATTGAAATAAATTTAAGAGATTAGTGAATGAGGTACTGCTTGCTGTGATATCTTCAACTAGATAAATAATACTTCCTTAAAATAAAGATAGGCACAGGAAGCTAAAATTAAAATGTTAAAGGATTTTTTTCAGAATATAAAAAAGTGCTAATTACTGTTTCATGATGGCATATTAATGCTTTAACTTACCTCAAAAAGGATTACACTCAAAACACTTTCCACAGCGAAGACAAACTATAAAAATAGGTATCACCGTAGCTTTGATTATCGAAACCTTTAAAAATGTAAAAAAAAATAAGTACTTGCGAGATCTCATAATATGTTACAAGTTTTGATTACAAATAGATTTTTTTTTTTTTTTAATATATAATATTTGTCTAAATTCAAAATGTGCTTTATGTTTTAATAAAATTCCAACTTTTCCACAGTTTTCACTGAAATTTTCTCTCTCTCTCCACATACACACACACACACACACACACACACATATATATATATGTATATTTGTTTTACGAAATCGTTGTAGCTTTCACAGCTTCATCAAGTACATGCTTCCCGATAAGATTTTACTTCTATTTTTAAGCAGTTTTTATTCCAATTATTAATCCATTTATTATTTTTGAGGTCCTTTATTTATTTTCTCCATCATTATGTTTAAGGGTCCTTTTTTACTCAAGTGGGCGTAATTAATTTAAATTGTTTTTTTCTCTTATTGGATCATTACGTGTATCGCAATATTTCTGTGCTAGTTTTAGCAATATGTTACAATCAGTTTTATTTTTTTTTGTGTTGGTATTGACATGTATCTGTTAAACGCTAAAATATTAAGGTTAAATTTTTATTAAGATATCTGTCATTTATATATACATATATGATGCTCTATTTAATTTTTCAAATTATACGCGTGCCCAAATGTATCAAATCTTACAAATTCAAAATTTTAAATGAATTTTCACATAATAGCCCAAACTGTAATCATTCATACTAATCAAATATTAATAAATTGAAATTGAACATCTGCTTAATTTTTATTTAGAAATTGCGTGAATTTAAATGCACATCGATATTTAAATGTGAAAATCATTTTAAAAATTACTGCACATAATACTAATTCATAAATATTTTATATGATTTTTAAATAGATTTTAAAAGAAAAAAATAATAAATAAGTGAAACTGTGTAAAAATTATCTTTATTTTATTGACTAGATTATTTTTGTGTAATTTGTTAGAGTTTCAAAAAATATATCTGATTTAGCACTGGATTTTAACAAAATAAGATTATTATATATACATATGTGTTTAATATTATACTTTCTGATCAAATTGCATTACTGGTTTATTTTAAGATATTGAATAAAACTTTAAACAATAACTATGGAAACGCATTGCAAATACTAACTTTAAAATTTAACACATTTCCATGTTCTTAAATATTATTGCTCTCCTACATGCAAATATTACATAAACTGTAGACAATGTAGGTATAATTTTTTATTATAATACACTGAAAAATCTCCATAAATTAAATTAACTACAATAATGCTTAAACAAACATTTATTGTTTAAAAAAGTTATATTATTCAAATTCCATTCTATTTTGCTTGCATTAGATTTTATACAAATTTCAGACAATACTTCAATTTATGTTTACTTTCTCTTACCCATATAAATGGTAAAGAAAGTATTGTTTTTGGATCAAATTTTCGAAATTGAGCTTTTGTTAAATTTTCACGTTTTGAGGTCCCCTGAATGCAAAAATTACGTTTTTAGCGGTTGGTCAGTGTGTGTGCGTCTGTCTGTCTGTCTCTCTCTCTCTCTGTATGCATGTCTCTGTTATCAGCATATCTCAAGAACAAATAATAGCAGAAATTTCAAACTTGGTATTTTATATATGTATCATACAGGAATGCTGCACTGAACGTTTCGTTGAGATGAAGCAAACAGTTCGTGTACAAGGATACCCAAGAAAATTCAAATACATTACGTCTATGGGGGAAATTGCAGGTAAGTATAGTTTAAACATCTATTGACTGACTGCACTAAACAAAATGAAACGAATATATATTTTTAAATGCGTAAAAACATGTTTCTTGTAGAATATGGTACAGTAATCGTTAGCTGTTCAATTACAGGGAAACACTAAAGAAATAGATTGTAGTGCGAGAATGCTTGAAAATTGATGGAAGTATATTTCAGGTTGTCCCGTGTGTTATTAATATTGGATTTTATTTATCTACACGGTGTCAAGTGTACATATTCATCAGAAGATATACAAGGCTGCCAAAATTTAAGCCATATTATTCATTTTATTGTTAGTGGAAGTGCTTTACTATGATATTTTACTATGTCCAGGAAAGCTACTTAGGAATTGAAATTAATTCCTTATTGCCGTATGGTAAATGAGGTTTTTTTTTTTTTATAATCTAAATACTCACCGCTTGTTTTTTTTTTTTTTTTCTTTTTTCTTTTTTTTTTTTTTTTTTTTTTGTATATTTACACGATTTGAGGTTTCTTGAATACCGAAGTCAAGTTTTTAACGTTTCATCTTTGTCTATATGTCTCTTAAAAAAAATTAAAAACAAACAGTTTCAGACGATCCAAGTGTTGTATTTTGAAGTTAATATGTTTTTTACTAGAAAGGTTTCATGAAAATTGATAGTTTTCAAGTAATGTAGCGTGTGAAAGTTGTCTGAATAACTTAAAATGAACTTGTGAATTTCGCAACAGATTTAATTCTATATAAATGCAGGTACAATGATAGTGTTATGAAAGTTGCCGACATTTTTGAGTGTAGAAAGTAATTCTTAATATATAGGCAAGTTCTAGTCGACACTTTATTTTGTTTTAGTCTTGTTTCTCATTTAAAGAATTTTCGAAGAATTTAGTTCAGTGCTATAAACCAATGAATCTTTCGAGAAAATCTAGAATTCAGTTCCTATTGAAGTTAGAGCTTCCAAACTTTGGCAACGCAAAACTAAAAATTGTCGCCAAATTCAGTCTCCAAGTCGCCAAAATCGACGCAAAATTGCCAGAAAATGCAAGGTAATGCAAAAAGTTCAATGATTCGTGAGAAGACAAATTTTGAAAAGAAGGTTCAGAGACGCATGCGCAAACGGACATACCATCAGTAAGGGCTTCCAATCAATTAAGTCAGAAATTTACAGCACTTCTCGTTCATATGACTGTTCACTTACAAGAAATGTGACAATTTATGTCATAGTATTAATAAGTGGTCTTCTCGTGGGAGCAAAAATTGTGTCATTAATTTGCAAGTGCTATTCAGGGATTTTCAATAACACAGCATTTCTGAAAAAACTGGAATTTATTCTATCAGTACGAGTTAATTATTTTAAACTTATGAATTTAAAATTAGTGTGCCACCCCACAGTAGATGGTTATTTAATCCTTTCTCTATAAAAAAAAATGCAGAAGGTAGCTACATAATGTAATATGTGAAAATTTTAACGATAATCACCCCTCGTTCAAAAAAAAAAAAAAAAAAGTAATATATTTTATATATTTCTAATAATAAAACAAACTACAGATTGGAAGTAAAACAATAAATTTTGAAATAAAAAGCTGAAGTGGAAACATGACAAATATTTTTCCCCGTTTCCTTTTTATGGTCTTCTGTTTGCACCAATGAACATTTAAAAAACATTTGTAGAACATAAGTGACACTTTTCCAATAAGAAGTGCACTGAGTCGTTAAACTCTATAGTTATGAGACGGATAATAAACTACGAGATTTTTCTTTCGTAAAAGTCCAAAGGAAAAATAATATCAATACATTTTATGTGTAAGCATAAAAAAAAAATGTTAAGACATACATTATGATAATTTCATTTTAAGTAAAAATGTTATAATTTTATAACTACGTAAACTATATAATTCATTCGTATTCATTTTCCATAAAAATTTCGAATAGTTCTATAAAAATATGTAAGAAATGTGTTTTGTCCAAATAAAATATCTTTACACATTTTCTTGAACTGAAAAAATAAATAGAATGCATTTGCAAAACATCTGTAAATTTCATATTTTAACATACAATTTTTGTTATAAATTATTCATATCTTTTGACATATATTCTTGTTTTATATTATAACTAATATTTTTCTCATCGCATAACAATTTTTATTCAATGATCTATTTCTAATCATAATGCTCTTAAAATATAAACATATGCTAAAAAAATTATCAGATAAAAGATTTTTGAAGAACGCATTTATAAGCCAAAAAACAAAAAAAGGTTACAAAACAAAATATTCAATTTTTATAATACTGAAATTATTATGCGTAACATGAATTATTAAAAAATAGCATACTTTATTATATACTAGAATTATATCAGTTATTTTACGTCTCTCTTTATTTTCTATTCTGTCAGGCATTTTAAATAATTCAGCATAACGTTCTTAAAATATAAACAAGCACTACAAAAAGTTATGAGATAAAGTTAAAAAAAAAAAAAAAATTCTTTTCCAAGAGGGGGAAAAAAAAATTTTAGTTTTTAGAACATTGAAAATTTCATGCGTTGCATGAATTATTAAAATACAGTATACAGTATTGCAAACTAGAATACATCAGATATTCTACTCTTCTTATGTATATATATATATATATATATATATATATATATACATATTGTTGATTTTCGTTCTGAATTAAAAAAATATTGTTCAAGATGTTTTAAGAAAAATTACTAAAGTACAAAGAGATATTACTAAAAATTTTTATAAAGACATTAAAAAATAATTACAAGATAAAAAGGCCGTTTCACATACCACGTTTTTAAATTTGCTGTTGAATCATATAAACTTGAAAACTCTATGTATTAATAAATACTTTTTTTTTAAATGTTTGATGACATATTCCATCAACTTGAAAGAAAATCATCAAATGCGTAATAAATAGAGAAATTATAAGGATTTTTCAAACATTTATAAGTTGAATAAAAGTATTAAAAGAATGCATTGCCATCGTGTTCTAAGCTAGTCTCAAAGTTTCAAATGTCTAACTAGTCGGGAAGTTAGTTAAAAATCGATTGCAAGATATGTACTCGAGAAATAAACAAGAAAGCGAGTTAATAAAAATGTGGTAATATTGGGTTTTATCTATACATACAGTCGGCTGCAAAATTATTTGAGCACTAGCCAATAATTCCTATATTTAAAAAGTACACTTAAGACTGTTTTGCTAAGTAAATCCTTGTCGAATCATGTTCTTAGACTGATTAAGAACATGGATCGACAAGGATTTAGTTAACAAAGCTGTATTAAGTGTACTTTTTTTTGGCAAGGATTATTGCTAGTGCTCGAATAATTTTGCAGCCGACTGTATAAAAGATTTCTTCCACTCATTCACTCACTGACTCATCAACGCACAGCAAAATCTACTGGAGCCACTGACTCGAATCTGGGGCAGATTATAGAACATATAGTGTAAGCACCCCCTAAGAAGCAATTTTGCCCCCAAGGGGAAGTAGGGGGCAAAACGTGATATCACAAAAACCTTCATATCTGAAACAAAAAAACAGATATTCGTAAAATATTTTCATCAAAATATAGCTAACACAAATATCTAAAAACCAATTTCTGAAATTTTAGTAATTCGGTTCCCAAAAGGTGGCAAAATGTGATTTCACATGCGTAAAACATGATTTCACTTAATCCTATGTATCTCAGACAAAAAAACAGATATATGTGAAATTTTTCCTCTAAAATACAGCTAATATAAATACCTAAAAACTATTCTCTGGAATTTTAGAAATTCAGGGAAAAAACGCGATTTCGAATAATGCTTTATATCGCAAAAAAAGGTATATGTGAGATTTTTGCATTAAAATATAGCTCACACAAATACCTAAAATCTAATTTCTGGAATTTTAGAAATTCGACCCAGGTGGGGCGGAAAAGGGGGACTATGGGGCCAAAAAAATAGAAATACAGTTAGACCGTTCAAAATTGGTACAGACAGGTTTTAGAAGCCTGTAAGTCGAATGAGGATATTTTCGAAAGTGTAAAGTTATTAGGAGGGGCCGAAAGTGGGGGGAGCGAAGGGGCAAAAAATAAAAATAGAGTTAGTCCGTTCAAAATTGGTACATACAGGTTTTTGATACCTACAAATCGATTGCGGATATATTCAAATTTGTAAAGTTATTAGGAGGGGTGAGAAGGAGGCGCAGAGGGGCAAAAAAAGTAAAAATAGAGTTAGGTCGCTCAAAATTGGTACATGGAGGTTTTTGATACCTACAAATCGATTATGAATATTTTCGAATTTGTAAAAATATTAGGACAGACGGGAAGGGAAGGTGAAGGGGTAAAAATATATAAATAAGAATTAGAACGCTTAAAATTGGTGTTTTTGGTTTTGAGGCCCGATAAATCGATTGTGGACATTTTCGAAAGTACAAAATTATTACGAGGGGCGGAAAGGGGGGCGGGCACAGGAGTAAAAGTAATGAAATTCAGACAGAACGTTGAAAATTAGCATTATCAGCCCGAGAGAATGATTGCTGGTATTTTTTAAAGTCTAAAATAATTAGGAGAGGCAGGAACGGTAGGTGAAGGAACATGCGCGCCGCGCGCGCCTGTATACGCTACCTCAAGCAGTGGGAGTCAGGATCAACATTATTCTACCGAGGAGAGAATATTTTTTTTTTTTTTTTTTTTTTTTTTTTGTATTTTAAATTTATGTTTTTCTCTTACGATGATATAGTGATTCATTAAAAGTTTCGAACACAAATGCGCGTGCGCAGCGTATAATGGTCTGCGCTGCCGAAGGCAGTGGGGATCCGGTGCGACATTTTTTCCAATCAGATTTTTTTCCTCTATTTTTTTTCTCATGACAAAAATGAATGCCATTTTGAGAATTCATTAACTGTAGTGATTCATTTAAAAATAGTGGCCAGCGAAGCGGATGTAGTCTGCTTGTATAATTTAAAAGAAAATGCAATTATTTCTAGCCTTTATGAAACATGTAATAGTTTTTAAAGTATATTTCATCTGATAGATATAAACCAAAATTGGTTAGAAATATGTTTTAAGCTGTTATATTACCTGGAAGCAAAACACTTAATTATACTGTGTAAATGAAGTATAGGCAAAATTTTCAGTCAGTGTGATTTATTTACTTCATTCAGATGTTTCTCGTTCGCGTTTCCTGTCAAAATAATGTGTCTGTAGGTAATTTCATATTACT
>OZ005656.1:55600479-55822979 GCA_963930645.1 Salticus scenicus
GTAAAACAGAAATGAAGGCACTTTCTTTAATCCTGTAATAATTTTATTCTTGAAAATTATAGTTTAATTCAATTTTTTTACATTATCATTCCTCACAGAAAATGTTGAAAATATTCGCCACCATTTTGAATGCAAACATGAACACGTTGAACGAGGTTTTTGACACACTTCGCAGCATTGTTGGTATTATTGACGAGATTTCTTCAGTTATGATCTGTTTTAATTCATCGATGTTTGCAGGACTTCTTTGGAAAAACCTGTGGAACGATAATGTAAAAATGATAATGATAATGTAAATGTAAATGTAATGTAGGGATGATAATGTAAAAAATTTTAATAAAATTTTGTTTTTCATAAATAAAATTAGTACAGGATTAAAAATATTATACGTCTCCATTTCTGTTTTACCTCACAAATAAAGTTGTAATAGTTCAACAATGTTGGAAATTGTCTCCGACACTTAAACAATGTTCAAACAATTATAGTTCAGTGTTCGAATAGCTTCCACATCCATCAAATTTAAGGTTAATAAGAGACACCAACGGGTACTCTTTTAAACTGATCATCCTGTATATATATATATATATATATATATATATGTGTGTGTGTGTGTATGTATATATATATATATATAACACTTCCATCTAGAACGAATAATTAGTCATTTTGCGAATCTCCAAACTTGAAAATTAAATTTAAGACCTATGCGTTTAACGTAAACAAATAACCTGGATAAATGAAATGATCGAGAATGATGTAAGTGAAAAACGAGGTAGGCTATTTCATCAAGGCATCAAAGAAATGTCGAGGAAGTATCAGAGACTATGGAATGTTAATGTATTTATAGATTTTTTATGAATGCTGAATTAACCCAAAGCTCTCAAGCAGTGCTCAAAAGAAAAATCTCTAAATGGATTTTCGCTGTAAAGAAATGCATTGAAAAGATAATGTGTAAGTAATGGCCTATTTTAATGTATTTTATACATAAATAATTTCCAATTTGTTATAGCTGCTGTATGAATTCTTCAGGTCTTCATACTCAATTTGAGGAAAATCCTTACATGACAGGAAAATATACAAGCATTTTTTAATTCAGCGTGTCAAAAAACATTAGTGACACACAAAGTAGAGCAGAAAAAGGTTAAAGTGTATGATTTCGCAGACCTACGTAATTACCAAAGAGATTCGTTGAAGCGACTAAATAATGGATATTATTTACATTAACCAGTTATTATTAATAATCACCAATAAAGTTTGTTTGGTACATAAATTAGTCGCAGTACTTCAAATCTCTAGCTAAACGTGTTGGACATTATTACATTAAATAAACATCTTTATTAACTATTGATAATAACAGGTCAATGTGATAAATTTTCAAAAATTATTTAATGTAACCGTCTTACTTGGCTATTATTAATAATCTCCAGTTACCAATTAATCACATTAACCGTAACATACAAGTATACAATATAATAATAATAATAATAACTCATAATTACAATGATCAAACACCAGGAAGGAATACTTGATATTCTCAATAAACAATTACATATGGATTTCAACCTTTTACAAGGCAAAAGTATTCTAAAAAGTTAATATCAATTATTTCTCAGACATTCATAGATGAGGTCATGTATAACAAATTTTGCAGCATTGTACAGAAGTATGGGGTAATTTTAAAAATAAAGGGTTAATGAAAGTCATAGACAAAGCATCCCATTATTCTCACATTATAATAAAATAATATATATTGGTAATAATAACAGTACAAATGAAATAAATAGGATTAAATAAGAATATACCAATGTATAATGCACAAAAACAGCAAACATTCATATTCTATGCCAAAATGTAGCACAATGTACTATGTACTATGCAAAATGTACTATGCCAAAATGTAGCACATATCTGGATTGTGCTGTTTACGAACAGACATGAAAATTACCAATATAGGTTTCATAAAAAAATTAGGTTTTTTCGAAAGGAAAATAATCCATACAGAATAATAAAGATTAAACACTTTTAAAGTGATGGCGAATCAGCAGCATGTAATTCTAATAGAATATTACAATGATCAAACACTAGGAAGGAAGATATGAATTGGTCTATAAACAACAACATATGGAAATGAAGCATTATACAAGGCAAAAAATATTGAAAAGATTAAACGAAAAAATGAGTTAGAAGTTCAACGATTAATAATAAATCAGCGTTCTAATATCAATAATTTTTTTAAAGAGGCTTTGAAATCGGTTTATTCGTTTGGAAGCTTTAGTACCACGGATACACAAGCAGGCAAAATCTTCAAACATGCAGCATACTCTTTTCTGATAGGGCTTAAGAAACAGTGCCATTATTTGGTCTTACTTAAGCCACTTTTGAATTTAAGAAAGCTACCAACTGAAACGCATTGAATGTAGAGTTAACTAATTGTTGTGTCTATAGTTACACATTAGCTTTCCATATATGAAAGTTCTCTAGCATACATATTAAATATAAAAAGAATAAAACATGCTGGCTTTAGACGCCCTTTAATAGGAAGTGCCTGAATTATCAGTAAGAAATCGATATTTGATCGATATTAGTTGATGTTAATGAAATTCATATACGCTGCTCAAAATATTTTTAATACATGTAATTTTGTGACAAAACTTTTTTTTTTCCCTACACATCTAATATTTTAAATGTAAAATCCATTCCAAAAATTTCATACTGTTTATTTTACACTAAATACATTAATGTTGTTTAATTTATACTAAAAATAATCTAATATGATTTAAAATGTTCAAATGGAAAAATATGCTATCCTTAATTGTTGATAGATGCTGTAGTGATAAAAAAATATATGCATTATTACACACATTTCATAATCCCCTCTTAGGAACACATACATATTTTCATTTGTTTGAGGTTTCTGCCGTTAAAATTTAATCTTTGCTCAATATTTTTGTGGTTCAGTGTGAAGTACAATGAAGCTGAAATGTAGCTGTTTATATATATATATATATATATATATAACTTTAATAAGGATACACACATTTGGCCTGATACATTTTATTTAAAAAGAAATTTTCTTCAGCTTTTGAGATTATAATTTTTTCAGGTATGCCAGTATTTTAATTTATTCCGGAATATTAATAGTACCCTCCCTTTTTTCACACCACTTTTTTTAAAGGGATATTTTACTTCTTATTTAATCCTAAGCGCATATTGGAGAAAATTTCATTACAAATAAAGTTGTGTAAAAAATGGTGGATACTAATAATACTCTGAAATATATTAAAATTTTGTCATTCCTCGTATTTTAGGAAATTCCATCACGATATGCAAAGGTTTGGTGGCATTCGTTACTCTGTGCAGTAAACAACAAAGAATTTCGAAATACAGTAAAAAACCAAATTGAAAAAATAATATGAAAACATAATAATTGCAAAAGTATTGTTTGAGGTTATGTTAACATAGTGTGTAGTGATTTCAAATTAAAATAAAATTTATGATTAAAGACGTAGTCATCATTTAATCATGAAGTCAAAATTAAAATATTAAAAAATGATGATGCCGTTAATATATCTATAAATGATTTATATAATTACTTTTAAAACCCATGTACTCTTAAAATCTGTATTCAAAAACTATTAATATTAAAGTTAACATTCTAATTAAAAAACTCACATTCCCTAAATATGCTCAAAAATGGTTTTAATTATTTTAGTGGCTTAATTAATATAGTTTTTCGAGACTATACAAACTGCAGAACAACATTACATCACTTACAGTTACTATACAGTGCGTTAAGAAATTATAAGACCACAAACGTATTGGTGCATTTCTGAAGAAGAGAGCATAATATGCAAATTTTTAGTTGCGTATTTAAAATTGATAAGAAAACGCATCCTATACTAATTCCAACTTTTAAAATTAAATTAAATTTCATTAAAACTTATACATTTTTCTAAAAATTAAAGACTGTGACTGTAAAGAAATTATAAGACCACCTGAGAAAATTAGCGAATTATACATGACGTCAAACTCAATATAAAGCGCATGCGTCAGTATTTCGTAAAAGCATTACCTAAGAAGCAAAGGCTGAGGTTTTGAATGTGTTATCTACGATTAATTTGAAGATGCCTCGAGGTAAAGAATTATCGGAGTGCGAAGTGAGAAAAATTTTATTTTATAAAGGTTCTGGTAAATCAGAAAGAGATATTGCGAGGTTAATGAGCCGTTCTAAAACTGCCATTCATAATGCCATAATTACAAAAGATTATTCAAACAAAATAAAACGATCTCGTAGAAAAAATATTTTGACAGCACGTGAAAATAGACAAATTTTTCGACTGTCAACTAAAAAAGGTCTTTCAACTCGTGAAATTTCGAAGCGTTTCAGCAAGAAAACTTCACATGTAACAGTCTGGAAGAGTCTTAAATTAAATATTAATACGAAATTTATGAAACTGAAGAAAAAACCAAAGTTATTGAAATGCCATCGAGAAGAAAGATTAAAATGGGCTAAAAATGTCATGTCATGGAATGATGAGTGGAAACAAATTATATTTTCTGATGAAAAGAAATTTAACCTTGATGGTCCCGATGGTTACAAACACTATTTGCATGACTTGAGGAAGGAACCAAAACAATGCTTCAGTCGACAAATGGGTGGGGGATCAGTAATGATTTGGGGAGCTTTCAGTTATGAGGAGTTGTGTGATTTACAGCGGATTTCGGGTCATATGAACTCTACACAATATCAGTCTATGCTATATGATCATATGATACCGTTTGGACCTTTATTAGGTGGTGCTAACTGGATGTTTCAAAAAGACAATGCTGCTTGCCATACATCTATACCCACACAGGAATGGTTTAAAAAAGAAAAAATTAATGTTTTGCCATGGCCAAGTCGAAGTCCAGACTTGAACCCAATGGGAAACCTATGGGGTATATTATCTCGCAAAGTTAATGCTAATAATAAACAATTTTCATCTGCCAATGAACTGGAAGTAGCCATTGTAAAAGAATGGCACAATATTTCTATAACTGAACTTAATCACGTGGTTACTTCAATGAAAAACAGAGTGTTTGAAGTCATCGGGAAAAATGGAGGATCAATATCATATTAATTTTTTATACAATTTTGTTTTTTGACAAGTGGTCTTATATTTTCTTAACAGTTTATTTTTCACTTATTTCTAATATATATTTTAATTAAACATTTATTGCATTATACCAAGTTATTGCAAACTAATTATAAAAAAATATAAAGCAATTTGTTATTTTATGTATTTAAATTAAGATTAGTATCTTTATTTTTCTTATAATTTACAAAATTAGAGTGGTCTTATAATTTCTTAACGGACTGTATAGTTAAAAACTGCTGTGTAAAAGACACGTTTTGAATCCGATTATTAAGTTTAATTTAATAGATTAAAAAAGCATAACTATAAAGCATAATCATGAAATATGCCCATGGTAAAATTATACCCCAAGAAAAAAAAACACATTTCACCCAGTAGCTAAGCGCGGTATAGTTCTTAAATTAATGGTAGTAGATTTTAAGTTAATAGGAAAGTCACTCAGGTATACATTACCGTAAACTATAGAGGCCTTAAACAGGGAATATAAGTTAGTAATTCATTTTTTTTCTGCATGTGGAAGTGAGAAAAACTTCCACGACTAACTATAAAACTTTTAAATGAATAATTTTGTAAAAGAAAAAAAAAAAAATAAAAGAAAGAAAGAAGAAGAAGAAGAAATGTTTGGATTTTCTAAATATGTATTGGCGTTGAGTGTGTGTTACATCGCACAATAACCACGCAATATTGTTGACAGCCTAAGATTTACTAATAACAAGGGTCTGGAAGTGCATCATTGCGATTTTTGTCCTTCACGGAGCTGGTTGCTTTTCCACTTCGGAAACATACAGAGATTAACCCACCCGTAAACGCCCGAATTAATTTTGCAAAATGATTTTTAATAGATATTTAATTTCTAAATTAATATACAGAACTGACAGTAAAATATATTAAATTTAAACAATTATTCTGATAGTTTCATATTTAAAACCTATACAACATTAAATTTTTGTCCAAGTAATATTGACTAACATCTTTTATGTAGATTTTTAGTAATATTACTTCAAAATCTGTAGAAATAAACAAAACAAATTTTTACAGACAAAAAAATATTATTTTCACTAATTTGAAAATGTACGTGATGTTATAAAATATATTTTCCACTCCATATTTTCTGATGACTTTTATTCTAAAATAAAATGTAATAGTATGCAAAAGTGCTTTTTTTGTGTAGACAAAGATTACAGGATTTTTTTTTTTTTATATCAGTAGTGAAAATTAGTTTCTACCAGCATAATCTTCCTCATTGTGTGTATATTTTTGACGAACGTCGAAATTATTTTCACATTCTGCATTTGCATGCTTGGTTTACATCTAAAATAATTTAGTAGCGTAAACTAAATGTAAATTCACTTTACTCGAGAGTAAGCATTTCAAAGTATGTTTCTAAGCATGAATTTAATGTTTATATAATTAAACAAAAGATATCTTTTGGATTTTGTAAAGAATAACTTATAAGAATGAGCTAGTTTAACATTACTTATTAAATAGTTAAAATATTCATATGAAGCAGTAATATATGAACTTTTGTACGGAATTGTCATAAACATGCATCGTAAATTTTGTATGAGACATTCATATATATTATCTATAGAAATACGTATGTATGCATAACACATATATTCATGATTCCATATAAAAAATTCCTGACAAAGCTCTTCAAATAAAATAATATTTTACACGGATTTTCCTGCTTAAATATGAATAAATTACATAGCATTTAAAATCCGCAATAATATTATTCACAATAAAACGCGAAATTCTTTAACTTCGTGAAAAAATGGTAGGATATTAATTATAATGTTTATCCTTCGCTGATATGCTTATATTAAACGATTTAATCCCGGGAATTGTTATGTACACACACACACACACACACACACACACACATATATATATATATATATATATATATATATATATATATTGATAGATAGACAGATAGATAGATGGATGTAATTTTTTATGAAAGTTTGTTAATTTATGGACCAAGCTTTATTTATTTATTTTTATTTTTTTTTTAAGGAGAGGGGGGGGGTAGATTTGACTTATCCTTATATTCACCAAAATTCTCTTTCGTTGTTAATCCTCATTCTGCCGATTGCAACATACAGGAGAAGTTGGTTTTGAAAATTTCAACGGAGTTCACCCAGCCAGCTATTAAGAGATATAATGATATATCCTCTACCGACGGCAGGCCACGAATTGGTCGTCCTAGTACGAGCAGAACGCCGACAGCTGTGTAGACGCCGTAAAGGAAAGCTACGTAAGCAAAAAAAATCATGGCTCGTGAGATGAATATTCCTACTACGACAATGGGCCGCATAATAATACGAGACCTGGGGCTAAATGCTTACCGTAGAAGTACCCGTCAGCGACTTTCAGCTGCTCTTAAAGATATTCGTAAGTCAAGAGTGAAAGTTCTGTTTAAGTGGCATACAGATAACAGACATCGGGAAATTACTTTTTCGAATTCAAAAATCTTCACTGTAGAGGAAAAATGCAACACGTAAAATGAAAGGGTGGTAGCTCGAAGTGCCAAAGAAGCTGCAGAAAATATATTTAAGTCACTACCCTGCTTTAGTAATGGTTTGCTAGGAGGTTTCGTATGGAAGTATAACCAGGATACATTTTTTGTGAAAAAAGTTTAAAAACATCAGCTAAAACTACCTAAGTGGCATCCTGGAGCACGTTGTGAAGCCCTTAAGCGATACTTTGTTTCCTGGAAAGCACTGAATATTCCAGCGGAAATCAGCACCAGAGAACAAGGCGAAAATGACCCAGCGATGGAGTTAGAACAACTTACAAGATTTCATACAAGCTGATTTTATTGGCCATCGAGAAGCTCAGATTTGAATCTAATGGACTACCGTTTTAGGAACACTTTAGAGGAGAAGGCCTGTGCTAAGCATTATAGAAATATTGAAACTTTATAGGCAGATTTAGTGAAGACAGCAGCAGAAATTCCAATTGAAGTCGTGCGTGCAGCGATATACGAGTGGCCTGATTGTTTGAAGAAATGTGTCCATACGAAACAATGTCATTTTGAATAGTTTTCGTTTTTTAGTAATTATAAGTAACAAATAAAATGTATGTAAAATTTAAACTCCGTTTCATTTTCCATAACAACTAGAACTTTCAAATTGAAAGACAGAATTAAGGCAGAACTATATTATATATATATTACTACGATCATAAAAATTATTTATGGATAACTATGGTAGTTATTCAGGGAATTTCCAAAAAAAATTATGTTGAATGAATATTTTGATATAAATAAATTATTAATAACACTGCTATGCATGAAAATTGGTCCCAACACCATTTTTACAAATTCTTATGTAAAGTGACCTCCAGGATCCGAATATGACGCCCATTTTGCTCTAACACCCGCCGTTTTGGGGGGATACCTCACCTATTTTTATGACTTTTCAGTAAATTTATGGCTATAAATTTGATTTGCAGGGCAGGAAAGAATTATTTTAATTGTTAAATATCTTCTGAGGCGCTACAAAAGTGAAACATTCTAAAATATGAACATTTGCAGCAAGAGGAAAATTTAGGGGGTGGGGATGGGGGAGTTTGTCACTGAAAATATAAATTACATCTATTATATTTTATTAACCAATTAATATTATTATTTTTTATACATCATTATATTTTTTCTGCTTTTACGTGTTAAAATAATACTTTTCCATTCTCCAAATCAAATTCAAAGCTATAAAATTACCGAGAATAGTAATACACATTAGGTGATGGGGTGGCACCCGGAGAAAACGGTAGGTGGTTGGGCAAAATGGAGGTCATATTCATCATGTATTTGCTATATCAACAATTTTTAAATGCAGTACCATAAAAAAAGAAGTTTATTGCAATAAATAAGTGCAAAAAAAAAAAAAAAAAAAAAAAATAGATATTATATTTTTGATATTGCCAATTTTATATATGTATATATATGATTGTGCTCTATTTATTTAAAATATTATTTCTATGTTTATTTTGAATGGGATAATAATAGTTCTGATTTAAAATAAAAACGTAATATAAGTGTAAGCGCTGTGCTATTAGATTTTTTATTTTGCGTACATTTTTACTTTCTTTTAGAAAAAAGTAAAATCAATTCAATATTCAATAGAAGAAAGTATTGGATTCGTAAAAATTTTCGACCTCGGGTTTTTGATGGATTTACACGTTTTGAGAGCTGATTTGACCATTTTTAGAAAATGTCTGTCTGTCTGTCTGTCTGTCTGTGTGTGTGTGTGACAAAATTTTGTGTCAACTGTATCTCAGGAACTTATGCACATAATTTCATACAAATAGGTATGTAGTTACACCTTGACATAAATTAGTGCCTATCAACTTTTGGTAAAAATTGTCTTACAGGTTGCGTTGCCATCCCGCTTTTTCTAAATTTTTAACATGGTGATATAGGACAAAATTATGTTTAAATGTGCATAAAGAGAATTATTTTTTAGTAATCATTATGAAATTTACAAGAATTATTTATAATAGAGATAGTCAACTGGGGAAAAAATTTTGTATGTGTAGGAGCCTCGCCACCCCCCTGGGGGGGAAGTCACCCCTCGAGGGGAGTAAATTTTCAAGAAGGGTATCTTTCGTAAGGTCTCGTCAATACCTTTAAAACGAATGGTTGAACTATAAATCTGTGATAATTTAAAACAAAGTTATCGATTTTTTTTTTTTTTTTTTTACTTTTAACAAAAAAAAAAAAAAAAAATTAAAAAAAAAAATCATAATTCTTTTTTTAAATATTGTTACTGATTGAATATGTATAGGAAAATATAGAAGAAAGTCTTGTGGTGGCCACAACATACTAGTTTTCTGAGTTATCCAGTAATACGTCAACAATTATGTTAAATAGAGATGAGTTCGTATTTAGATAAGACAAGTATGTAAAAATAGTTAAATACAAGGTATTTATTTATGTGATATTAGATTTTCGAAAAGTGTTATAATTAAATAATAATAATAATAATAATAATAACTTATTAGAATGACGTAACTTTCACAAAACCTCCCAAATAGAGTACTATAGTCTTTAAAAAGGACGCCATGTGTTAGATGTTGCTCGATAGAAAAAATTCATTTTGATAGCGAAAACACATTAATCTGACTGTGTGGAGCTTTTATTTATTAACAATAGAATAAATAGCGGGAAGTATTAATCTACAAATTAGAATAAAACTAACAGTTCTTTCCGTTTTAACACGGAGAAAAAAAATATATTTAAAACAACGTCGATTAATTTAACCTGTTAGCAAAAGATTGCTAATTCTGAGTTTTGATGAACATCAAACTGTATTCAAATCGGTTGAAAAGTTCTATTGGAAAGCAGTTCGATTTTCCACAAGTGAAAAACTAATAGAAATGCTAACACCACATCTTTCTCCCTTTAGTATTGAGTTTCAGAAGATTCTCATATTTTAACTTTAAAGCCTAGGAGAAAATTCTCGAAATTTCAAGTTTCTACAAGAAAATCCAGACACCATCTTTCACACGCGTACGAGTTAAATGTCGGAAGATTCTCCTTTTTTACTTAATTATGGCCTAAGAAGATATATTTCACTAAATTTAAAGCTTTTATTGGGCACCACTTCTACTTTTCCCGTGCAAAGAACGAGTAGAACTGTTAGATGCCCCCTTTCATCCTCTTAAGAAATAAATTTCGGAATATTTTAATATTGCACTTTAATTAGAGCGTAAAAAGGAACATTTTGATAAAATTTAGGCTTCTGCTTTAAATCACTGAGCAATAGTGTGTAAAAGTTTAAAAACTTCGATTCCCTCTTTCAAACTCTTAAGGGTTAAATCCGTTTATAGTGAGCCTCTACGTCATACAAAAGGTCTTATTTTTCCAATTACATTCTCTTAGCTTCAGAGTTTTGGACTCTACTTTGATAGATGTTTAAGTGAATCAGTGGTATTTCATGTTTATACATATAGATATAAGAGTGCAAAGAACGGTGTAGAACTGTTAGATGCCCCCTTTCATCCTCTTAAGGAATACATTTCAGAAGATTTTAATATTGTACTTTAATTACGGAGTAAAAGGAGACGTTTTGCTAAAATTTATGCTTCTACTCAAAATCACTGAGCGATACTGTGTAAAAGTTTAAAAACTTCGACTTCCTCTTTCAAACTCTTAAGGGTTCAATCCGTTTATAGTGAGCCTCTACGTTATAAAAATGTCTTATTTTTCAAATGACATGCTCTTAGCTTCAGAGTTTTGGACTCTACTTTGATAGATGTATAAGTGAATCAGTGGTATTTCATGTTTATATACATAGATATAAGAAGGCTTTCCACTTTACATATACAGCGCAGCCACATATCCTAAAACTAGCAGTGAGGATGCGTCCAAAATGTTGGAGGGATGCCAGCTTCACCGACAGTTTGAAATTTAGTAAACATCCAGTAATTCCTCGCTCTGTGTTATTGCTCATCTTCTCTGAGTCAGATGACTGTCACCCCTATTTTAGCATTGGACTCGTTGAGTTAGCACTTGCTCAGATACTTCCATGGTTTCGTGAATATTGGCCGAAGAATACATTATTCTTCTGCTTAACAAATAATGAATCTTTTCTCAGAACAGCTTATTTCTATTTTTAAAAGTGTTGTCATTCGAGGATTACGTTTTACAAATGAATATTTTTAAAAATTATTCATTTGTAGTAATCGATAATTGTTTATATTTTTGAGGCTTATTAATAAATATAAGAATAACAACATTACACTTATAAATATAAAAAAAAAAAGGTTTCATTCAAATATAGTGACCAGAGAATTCGGCAAACCAGGTAGTAGCTTATAAAACTTATTATATTTCATTTATAACCACCTGGGATTATCTTTCTAAATATAAATTGATTTCCTATTTATTTCTTTTAATATTTAGTAATGAGTATGTAATATAATATCGGAGTAAATTCAATTATTGTATTGAGATATAATTCCCATGTTGACTATCTTTGATGGTTTATGAAGTAATGTTGAAGCATTAACTAAATCTACTAATTAATATTTATGAAATCAGAAAATACATTAAACGTGAACATTTTTATTGCATTATTTGATAACATTCAAATGTTTCACATTATTTTTAATGCGTTAAAACAATTGAAAGGAACAGATAAAATATTCACACAATGAAATTTATTCTGCTTATTAAGTTTAATGACGTAGTTTTTCACTTATAATTAGCTTAATTAAATGAGATAATAGATATTAAATTTATTTACGAACAGTTTAATATTCTGCAGGCAACAGAATAGTGTTGCGAAAATTACTATAATATAAAATAATTCGATAATTTTCTTTGAAACTACTAAATGTTTTTAATTCAGTTCTGCTCATTTACGATGCATAGTGTTATTTCTAAATATATCATATTCCTATTTTATGTATATTTATGTTTATAAAATATGATATGTTAAAAAAAACAAAAGAAAATTTTATTAAATATTACAAACTTATTTTGTATAAAGACTATGAATATTTATTAAAACAATTAAGTAATGTTAGGAATTCCATTAGAACAAGACTGTTCTTTAAAGCGGACAGATATTTATTTATTTTTATTTATTTATTTATTTATTTATTTATTATTATTATTATTATTTTAGAAAAGCAGACTTTTTTTTAATTTGAGACGTATAAATAAGGATAGATGAATGATGTGAACTGAGATAAGTCATATATTTTCATCCATATATCACCATTCGTATAACAGTCATTTTAAATAATAATTATAATTTAAAATTATAATTGTAGTTTAAACAGTACCTACTCTTTTAAAAGTTTAAAATTAACATTGTAGGCGAAATTGTGAAAAAAAAAAGTTTTTACGTGTAAGTCGGCACACACTTTGAATACGATTATATATATATATATATATATATATATATATATATATATACAGATTGATTCAAAATTAGTGTGACCAATTTTAAAAGCCTGTAACTATTTATGGTAAATTTTAATCAGTTTACCACCAGTTTTATTTTAAAAGTGAGACGTTTAAATTACCAATCTAGCTATTTTTATTAGTGGGAGTAAATTATGGCTCCGTTTTAGATCCTCAAACCCGAAACGAAATTTTAAAACTTTTGAAGGAAGGTTACTCAAATTCTGTTATCCATAACACATTTAAAAATCAAGAAAGACATTTTTCTAATGGATTACTATCTGAACTTCGAAAATAAATAAAAATTGGCTGGCAATCAAAAGTTACAGGGAAAAAATGTGGACGAAAGGAAGTCTTCGGTGAAAAAGAAAAAATAGAAGCTGAAATGACTTATCTCTGTAGAAAATCCTCTGCCTCAAAGAACTTTAGCAAAGAATGTACAGGTATCGCAATCTACAATCTGTCGTCGTATGAAAAAAATCGGCTATAAAAAAGTGAATAAAGCAGTCTGTCAACAATTGTCTGCAAAGACCATAGAAAAACGAAGAAAACGTTTTTGGCCTCTGTATTTAATGTTACGCAAAGTTATGCAAAATCCATTACGCCATGTTATGCAAAACATGGATAACTTAGTATGAAGCAATGTTTCATATGTCATCCAATACTGTAAAAAAGAATATACAATATATTTCACGCGAAAAGCGTTGCAAAGACGCAGGTGTTTTTCAAAAGGCAAGTTGACCATCCTCTCAAGTCATCTCAAGGCTTAACAAAACTATATTTTGTAGAACCAAAGGCTAAAATTGATGTTAAATACTATCATAATGCAGTTTTGAAGCACATGATCAAAGAAAGTAAACGGCTTTACCCTCAAGGAAACTTTGTTTTTCACCAAGATTCTTCACCAAGTCACACTGCAAAATCAGCTATAAAACGGCTGAAAGATTAAAAAATATATTTTCTTCCTCCTGAGAAATGGCTACCATCATCCCCTGACTGTGCTGCTTACGATTATATTTTATGGGTATACTTCAAAAAACAATTAAGTATACGTAAAGTAAGAACATTTCAAGGGCTTCAAAAAGCAATCAAAGAGGAAGTTGGAAAAATGCCCCCCAAAATGATCGAAAAAGCTCCTTTGGGCTTGATTTAAACGTTTACGTAAAGTGTACTATGCTAAAGGAAACCACATTGAAAATTTCATGTAAATAACTTAATTCAATAAATATTTCTGATTCTTTGAAATTGGTCACACTAATTTTGAATCAACCTATATTTATATATATTATTATAATTGTGAAATACGAAAACCAGAAAGGTAGAATACAATGGTAAAAAAAAGTTTTCCGAAAATATTTCGAGATATGCAGTTTTTAGTGTTCAAAATCAGTGTTCCGAAAATTAAGAAAAATTAACACAGAAGGAAAAACAAAAGAATATTATTATAAAAAGAAAATCTGCTAATGTTTATTTTATTTTAATCGATTTTACCTTTTTGCACAGTGAGACAATCACACGAGCGCAGGTATTGGAAGTATTATCTTTTGTCAAAAAAAATTATATCTACTTTTCATGTAAATTGTATATTTACTGTCTCCTGAATCGTAAACAAAATGTTTTTAGAAACTTCCAGTGTGCGTGTGGTGGGGGGGTGGGGGGGTGGTAGGGTTCTGACTATGGTATCTTCAAAACGTATATAGTACGACGAAATTGCAGAATTTTGACAGGTCTAGTGTGTAGATGAGTTAAACCAACTCTTCGGATATTGAAAAAAAAAAGAAGTATGTCCGTAGGTCGGAATCGCAAAAACGGTTATAAAGGTTTTCTTCATAGTTGTTATATAAGCTACACTTATAAATCGTTCCGTATGTATTTGTTGGTAAGTATTTTTCGTATGTAATTGTTGATAGGGGGTTGCATAACTACATAAATTCTAAGTCTCGCAAGTACGTTTTATAAAATATGGCTGTACGGATTTTCTTCAAACTCGCCACATTAAGTACCTTTTTATTTTCTCTTTCCTTTCGTATGTAATTATTGGTTTCTTATAAACAAATGAGTTTCCTAATTTTTGGTGAAAATAGATTGTGAGATTGAACGTCGGAGTATCGAAAATTGGTCTAAAACTTTTTTATTAATTTTTCTATATAAATACTTTTTTAGCTGTCCTTTTGCATGTAGTACATGGTTACTAGGGAAAAAAATGACATGCGTCTTGTTTCAGCATGTCAGTTTTAGACCTCGGAAATTGGTATTCCAAAAACGTCTGTAGAGTCTTTTTACTTTCTCTTACCCATAAGGTAGAGAAAGTATTGTTTTTGTGTCAAATTTTGAAAATTGAGTTTTTTTTTTTTTTTTTTTTTTTTTTTTTTACATTTACACATTTTGAAGTCTCCTCAATCCGAAAATCATGTTTTTAACGTTGGTCTGTATGTATCTGTGTGTCTGTCTGTTATCAGCATATCTCGAAAACAAATAATAGCTGAAAGTCCAAACTTGGTATTTTAAATGTGTATCATGCAGTGATGCTACATTGAATTTTTTATTGAGATCAAGCAAATGGTTCGTGAAGGGGACATCCAGGAGAACTCAAATACATTACGTTTAGGGAGAAATTGCTGATAAGTGCAGTGTAACATCTATAGACTTAATCTATCTGACTTAAATATAACGGAAATAACAAAATTTATTTCATGCATAAAAGTATGTTTTGTAAAGATTTTTGTATGGAAATTAGTCATCATTCTTTTACAATCTACTCAAAGTATTTGGATCTATTGCGACTATACTTGAAAATTGCTGGGATTGTAATTTCTTTTGAGTTAAAGGTTTTTCAATTAAGATTAATGTTAAGTACACAATATTGTTTATTTATTATTATTATTATTATTATTATTATTTTTAATGGCGCGGCGCTTATTGCGATTTAGCATTGGCCGCCGGGGGGTTGCCGAAATGATGACCATTTGCGAAGGAGCACCCAATGGGCGGTCATCGCTACCCCTAACAGGGACAACACATCCATGCCTTCTCCGGGATTCGAACCCAGGCCCAACCATGTAGGAGTCAGAGACGCTAACCACTACACCGTCTGGTCGATACAATATTGTTTATAGTGCATATTAATCATAGACAATACACAAGGCTACCCAAAAGTAAGCTAAACGTTCTTTTCTATCGAATGTAATTGATGGAAGTGCTTTGCTACGTTTTATTATGTCGACGAGCCTTGCTCAGGAAGCAAAGTTAATTTTTCGCATCGATACTGTAAACAAAGTAATTTTTGAATTCTCAAATCTGGTTTTTTGCATAAAATCCCGTTTTTAGATGTCCCGATTACAAAAGTACAATTTTTAGGCGTCGATCTATGTGGATATCTGTTGTTAGCATAACTTTAGAACAAATAGCTGCAGGAAATTCCAGTTAGGTATTTTGAGGTCCGTGTTAGTTTACTACGTAAGTTTGAAGGTAAATTAGTAACAGCTTTAACAATTTTTTTTCTTATAATTGTATGCACTATAATAGAATGAAGGGATGAGGGGAACCGTAGCCCCTTACACAGAATTAAATTTCAAATAAAACTGTTATTAACCTATTTTATATTATTTTTAAAGTACACTGAAATCTATTATCTTACGCTATTGTTTTTAAGACTTAATATGCAATCAATCTTTATAGTATTGAAATGCAGGGTAGAGAAAGTCCTGTGAGTGACACAGCAGATTATTTTTTATTATTTTTTTTTTTTTTTTTCTTAACTCACCATAAATATATTCTTCGGTAAATCTTTAGGAAATATATATTAGATCGCCATTACAAGGAAATTGCTAGATATATTTTTATTGTGGTCAGAAAACACAAATTTTATCTATCTCTTCTCATAAAGTTTATATAGCTTTTGAGTCGATGACCTGCAACATGCCTACTCAACTCATTTTACACTAATGTAGAATTTATACCATAGCACGTCATAATGCATAATGTTAAACAATATTTCTTTGTGCATCTGTGAAAGAACTATCTATCGTACACATATCAAAATATAAACAAGACGTGTGACTGTGACATGCAGCAAAGCGGCAAATTTCAAGTATATAAACCACTGAAAACTCAGCAAAAATGAATATACAGGAATTTAAATTATATAAATACGATAAAATCTTACAGGTTATTTATTTCTCGATTGCAGCATTTTCTTCTATAGAAAATGTTCGTGAGATTAAAAAAAAAATCTCGATATAGGGATAGTTTTTTAGAATTTAATCGTAGAAAAGAACATTTTCAAAGATTCACGCTGCGTACTTTCCGGATTTTCTGAGAACTGATAGTTATGGAAATGAACTTTAAATTTTTATAAGGAAATGTAATGCTACTTTTTGGAATAAAGGCTATTAGTATTCGAAAGCAAATCTGGAGTATTCTTTTCAAAGTTACTTTAGAATAAGAGGTATTTGATTTGAAGCTTTATATATTTTTTTGCATATTATAAGAGTTAAATATAAAAATATGATGAAGACATTTGAAAATATCAAAGCAATATGCACAAATAAATTTCATTAAATTTTCTAAAAGTTTTATTAACATAATTTTAAATAGCTTGTTTGTTAATAATAGGAAAAACTGGTTTGTTAAAAACATTAAACATGCGTTGATACTGGATGAAACAATAATAAACCAGAATGGCGTTACTGTGAAAAATAAACCAAATCCTATCGAAAATAACTTTTTAACAGTGCTTTCATTAAATATGCATGTCAAAATGAAGTTGAAGTTGGTGTTGCCAATTTCGCCCCCATTACCTTTAAAAATGAAGTTCAGGATTTAATTTTAAATTATACACCAAATAAGACTTTATTAACAGACATTGATCTAAAAATTCTATTAAAAAATAATGAACCTATATATCATCAACCGTAGACTGCCATTTTCCTAGAAATTTTTTTTTTCGAAAACAAAATAGCGGAATGGCTAGACGAAGGTAACATTGAGCCAAGTTCCTCGGAATACAGTAGTCCAATCGTAATTGTAAAGAAAAAAGATGGTACCTCAAGAATATGAATTGACTATAGGTGTTATTTAAGCGTACAAAAAGAAAGTTATTTTAACTCTCTAGCTTACAAGATATAATCGCGGACGCCAAATAAACTTAAAAGCATACAAAAGAAGTTATTTTAAACTTCTAAGCTTTCTAAAAAACTAAATAAATTTCAATAACAACAAAATCTATTTGCTGCTTTTATTCCACTTAAAAATTTGAATACTGAGAAAAAGAAACTAGACGCACGCGCACGAGCATCATCTGAAATCTTTTCTTTTTTTTTTTTTTACAATAATAAAAATACATCACGTGAGTTAAAAAATATAAAAATGAGAGAATAAAATAAAACATGGACAATATCTAACATCCTCCCACCTTTTGATTATATCTTATAATCAAAACCCTTCATTTTGATATCTCTAGAAGATTTCTTCTTCATAAAATCAGTCTGTCTGGCATTTTAATTAGTCTTCCAGATCTAGTCTTTCTAATTTCCCTGCAGGACTTATCCTCCAAAGGCTTTTCAATTTGTGCTTCCTTCACAGCTGGATTAGGAAACGTATTTTCAGCACCGTCACTAGATGATACTTCTAGAGGATAGATTCTTTGTATTGGTCGAAGTATCTCTGAATGAGATGTTTGTAACTTTACGAGGCGCACTTTTCCATCTTTGCCATGAATAAGCTCTATGATGCGTCCTAATGGCCAGTGCATCCTTTTTTTATTGTCCGCTCCCACCAACACAATGTCTCCTACAGAAACTGTCTGTTGGCTTCTTCTCACATTCGGTCGCTGAATAAGTAAACCCAAATACTCTGATCTAAATCGATTTCTTAAACTCATCTGCAGTGATTGTCTGTATTTAAGCCTTCGTTTGAAAGAATTTCCCTCGACTGCATCAATGTCTGGTAAAATATATTCATGAATATCTTTCAAAAACATGGCAGGAGAAATTGGTTTAATAGCTTCTTGCTCTGACATGTAAGTCAAAGGTCGAGAATTGATAATGCTTTCGCAATCAGCCAATACAGTAATCATTTCTTCATAATTCAAGCACGCTCGCCCAAGCACTCTTTTTAATAGATCTTTCATCAGTCTGATGAGCCTCTCCCACCATCCGCCCCACCACGCCGCAGTTGGCGGATTGAATTTCCATTCAATTGAATTGGTTGCTCCATCCTTTTGTATATGATTCCAGTTCAGTCGTTTCAAATAGTTGGCTGCACCAATAAAATTAGAGCCATTGTCGCAATATATAATGGAACATCTTCCTCTACGAGATATAAATCTTCTTAAAGCCATCAAAAAAACCTAGGTAGATGCTGATGTAACAAGTTCAAAATGTACTGCCCGATAGATAGCACATGTGAACAAGATAACCCAACTCTTTTGATTGTCTTTCAGAAACAAAGGACGAGGTATATCAATACCAATGATCTGAAACACAGCTGCATCTTTTACTCGATTTTCTGGTAGAGAAATAGGCGAGGATTCTACGTTCTTAGAGTTGAATCTTTTACAAGTAGTACATTTAGATAAAACAGATGTCACAGTTCTTCTTCCATTCAAAATCCAATATTTTTCTCTAATCAAATTTAAAAGAATCTGAGGACCTGCGTGACAATTTTTCAGATGAAAATATCAAATTAGTCGTTTAACAACTTCATAATTAGATGGTAGAACGATAGGTGTGAGAAAATCCTTCTTCTCTTGTCTATACAAAATTTTAGTTTTCACGCGTATTATATCTTCCTCATCTTTGAAAGTTTCAAGAGTTTTCAATTTCTTATAATCTTTAGAGGAAAAAGCTTCCTCCTGAATCATCCAAGCTATTTTCATTTCTGCTTTGTGAAATTCCTGACTTGTCAATTCTCCTTTCACTTTTATCCTTTGGATTACAAGTATTATGTTTAAAACGGAGAATCCATCCAACAAGGCGCACGATTTTCTCATAACATGAAAAATATTGATAGTACCAAGTATTCTGGGAATTTTCATCTACATTTATCAGTAATTTTGTCGATTTTAATTTTTCTCTTTCAACGTCTTCTTCATTTATATTTTGGCAGATGAAATTCATATGTTTATTGTACTCATATGGATTCTTAAGCCACGATGGACCCTCCCACCATTTGAGAGAGACAAGTTGTTTAGCTTTACAACCCCTAGAGGGTAGATCCGATGGGTTAATTCCACTGGGAATATATTTCCATAAAGAAGGATCAGTCAAACTCCTGATTTCTTGAACTCGGTTCCTAACGAAAACTGGCCAGTTCTCTTCTCTGATTATCCATGCAAGAACTGTCGTGGAATCACTCCAAAAATGTCTTTCCATATTTTCCCAACTGAATGCATCTGTTACTGATTTCGATAATCTAGCACCAATGAAAACCGCCAAAAGCTCCATTCGAGGAATAGTTGGACACTTTAAAGGACTGATGCGGGATTTGGCAGGCAGAAGGAATAATTTCACTTGATCAGCTTTTTCTATTCTCAAAAATACAACAGCAGCATAAGCCTGATTACTAGCATCACAAAATGTATGAAGAGTACATTTTTTTTAATTATCTGTAGTGACTTGAATGTATCGCGGAATCTCAATTTCTTCCAATATATTTAATTCACGAAACCATCCGATAAACTCGTTTTTTAGATCCCCGGTAATTTCTTCATCCCAGGTTAAACCAATTTTCCAGGTTTTCTGTAACATCATCTTGGGGCAAATCATGACTGGTGAAGTAAAACCAATTGGATCAAAAACTTTATGTGCCACTGATAGCATAGTACGTTTTGTTATTTTTTCCAGACTTACATATTTCGTCCAGGATACATTGACCTTTAAAATGTCCGAAAATCTGTTCCAGTGTAATCCAAGTACAACAGCTTCTTTACCGTGTTCCGTGTCCTCTCTCTCTTCTGTGTGTTCCCATCCTCTTAGGTCGAATCCGCCTTTAGACATTAGGTTTTTAGAGCAAGTAATAAATCTCTTTAACTCTTCCTCTGTACGGACACTCGTAACAACATTGTCAACATAGAAGCTTCTCAACAATCTTTGCTTAAGTTCTGGGTCGTATTCTTCATCATTTTTAATATGGTATTCTATTACTGAAGCTAGCAAAAAGGGTGAACTCTTGACTCCAAAAACGACTCTAGCATGACGAAATATTCTAAGCTCACTTTGTTCTGGATTGCTCCACCAGAGGAAACGTAAAAAATCCCGATCTTCTTTCCGGATGCTTATTTGCAAAAACGCTTTCTTGATATCAGCTAAGACACCGAATTTATTTTCTCTAAATCGCAAAATTATGTCAGGAATTAATTCAATGAGATTTGGACCGCAGTGTAGACATTGATTCAAAGATGGATGGTTTTGGATTCTTGCTGATGCGTCAAATACTGGACGAATTCGAGTAGTGCTATTCTCCTTTATAACTGGTCGATGAGGTAAGTAGTGTCCATAAAAGGACCTTTCACATTCAGGAACCTCTTCAATAATTTTGTCGCCAAGCCATCCTAAAAGTACATATACATATTACATATTACACTATCAATCTTCGAAGTGATTAGACAAACCATACAAATAAAAATTATTGGTGACTATTGAATAAAAAAAAGGCCAAATTTGGCAACCCTGCACTAGAGTAGCAAGTTGGGCTCTTTTATTACAGGAATTTAATTATACGATTGAACACCGCGCTGGAATTAAAATGCCCCATGTTGACCCGCTGAGTAGAGTACCACTAAATGTACTTTGCGTATCCATACAAAACATTTTACTAAAAATTAAAAATGCTCAAGATAATGACTAACACATAAAAACCATTAAAGAAGTATTAAAACATTCGAGTTATGAGGATTACTGTACTAGAAATGAAATTTATATAAATTTGTAAATGAGAAAAAATTAGTCGTAATACCAGATAGCATACAAATTGAAATGATTAAGGAAGCTTACGAGAAAGGACACACAAGAATTAATCTTACTGAGAAACACATTGAAGAATTTTATTACATTCCCTACCTTCGAGAAAAAATTCAAAACGACATTGCCAACTGTGTACATTGTATACATGTAAATCGTAAAAGCGGTAAGAAAAAGGGACTGCTACACCCTCTACACAAACAAGATGTACCACTTCATACCTACCATAAAAATCATCTCGGACCATTAGAAAATACACATAAAAAACATAAACATTTTTTAGTCATAGTTGGCTCATTTTCAAAGTTTGTTTGGATCTACCCTACCAAAATTACGACGACTGCAGAAGTGTTAGCTAAACTAGAAATTCAGAAAACAGTTTTTTGGCAACCAATCACAAACAATTACCTACCGTGGCACTGCATTTACCTCCAAAGAATTTGCTGATTACTGTTCAAGGGAAGGCGTTAAACATTTAATTACTACTGGTTTGTCAAGGACCAATAGCCAGATCGAAAGAATCAATAGAATCATCATATCAGTACTTTCAAAATTATCACTAAAAAAATCCAGTCGAATGGTATAAATACACTAATGAACTGCAAAGAAAGATTAATTCTACATACCAAAGTAGCATCGACATGAATGAACACCAAAGGAAATGACAAAATGAAAGAAATACTCAAATTCGAATTCCAAGCTGATTTTGAGGCCCAAAGAGAAGATTTGCGCAACAATGCAAAAACACAAACTTTTAAAATTCAGGAAGAAAATAGAAAAACTTATAACTTACGAAGAAAACAACCAAAATCTTACGAAGTAGGCGATCTAGTTGCCATTAAGAGAACACAATTCGATCCCATCCTTAAGTTGAAGTCAAAATACTTTGGCCCCTACAAAATTGTAAAAATAAAAGGTGGAAACATTTATGATGTAATTAAAGAAGGATGCCACGAAGGCCTCCTTTGCACATCCACCCATGCAGAATTTCTTAAAAATGGATGACTTGAGAAATGATACTTAAAAAAAAAAAAAAAAAAAAAAAAACTTTTATATATTATGTAAATATACTTGTTATAATTCTGTGTTGCATTTGTGTTTGTTTTTTCTTTTTGTATTTTTTCAGTATGGCAGTGTGGAGAGCCACATGTGGAAGGAAATCCGAGAATATAATACCAGCACTGTGTCTTGTCCAGTTGCTTCATTTCATTACTTTCTCTGCGTGATTCCCATTCCCGCAGCTACGTAGGCAAGCGACCTTGGCAACTGATGACAAGAGGTAACGCAGCTGTTACGTCGGAAAGACGTCACCACTCAAGCCTTACCTCTCCTGCGCGCGCATCCTCCTGCGTGGAGTCTTCGAGTAAGTTGGAGAAGCAACTCACAAGAAAACATTCAAAAGGTGTCGTCTTCAAAAAATATTGAAAAAAAATATATATGTGATTCTACTTTTCATAAAACACCAGGAATTGAAAAAATTATCGGCTGAAATGAATTACAGCGACCACAAAAAATTATCAAAATTAAGCATATTTGGCGATTTAGCGCTGTTAGGCGTTCAGTTCTAGCATCGAAATTGCCGTGTACGAACAGAACCGTATTTTGTTTCTCTGTAAAATACTCAAAATCAATCGCCTAACAATGTGAAATTGCCAAATATGCTTAATTTTGATAATATTTTGTGGTCGCTGTAATTCATTTCAGACGATATTTTTATCACTTTCTGATGTTTTTGGAAGAGTAGAATTTCATATATTTTTTTCAATATTTTTTTAAGACGCACCTTGTGAATATTTCTTTGTCAGACGCTAGTAGACCTTGGATGAGGCAGTGTTTCAGCTCTGACGTCTGCTCTTTTACAAAATGGCTAAAGACGTAATGAAAGTTATTATTTTTGACGAAGAGGTACTTTCTAGATGTGCCGAATATTATATCGACGAGCAACAGTAAGATGAACTGCTGAAATGTTATCCTTGACTAAGGGCATCAGACGAGTGCTCTTAAACGGACTAAATATCAATTATAATCTTCTTAGATAGTCGTGTTGATTGAAAGTTGTATGAGACTGGTGTTACGTATAAACTGTGACTGTTTTGTTTTATAATAACTATTACATGATATTATGAACTGACTTTAATTTAAACGTACGTTGCTCCCTACTTTCATACTGTATATATTGTATAGAATTTAACATATTTACTTTTCATTAAATTAACATAGCTAAAATCAAGTGTGGTATTAATTAATAATAAACGCCCACAGAGCCCCCTTCCCCCCACTATATATATATATATATATATATATATATATATATATATTTCTTTTTAAGTGTTAAATTAATTCTTTTTCATTATCTAAATCAAATTCATGGCCATAAAATTACCAAACAGTGATAAAAATTTCGGGAGGTAGTGGTGTCTCGAGAAAACGGTGGGAGACTGGGTAAAATGGTAAGTCATATTCGGATTTGGGAGGTCATTTTACATAAGAATAAGCAAGAATGGTATCAGGGATCAATTTATTTATTTATTTATTTATTTATATTTATTTTTTTATTTTTTTGCAGCGCACTGTTGTATTAAAGTCATTCAAATGTAATGAAATAATGTTGTTTTTTGTTGTTATTTCTGATCCCTGAAGTGTCATACAAATTAGACAAATTTATGTCCATAAATTTTCAAAAAATCTAAAAATAGGGTACTTTCCGAAAGATTCTCGTCCAAAGTAAAACCAAGACATTTTAAAATATGAACGGCCGATGACTGAGCAGCCTTACGCTTGGTGCAGGTCTTAAAAACCTCTGACCATGTTCAAATGTCAGACTTGCATGTGCCCACTGGCAATACGTGATATGCAGATTTGCTGACTTATTTTTCCTCCAAAAGTTACAGCACCACCAGGGCGATTTCTAGAGTACCTGTGAAATGAAATAATAAATTTAAGTGAATTATTAAATTCCTGGATGTACAAAAATGTCTGAATATAAAAGGTCTTTTTTTCTTGTATTACATGATCTGAAATTACGAATGAAACCTTTTAAGTGTTCTGGGGATAAAACCTCTGTGTGGATAAAACCTCATATAATGTGAATATTCAATTTTTTCTTACTATATTTGTTTTACTCTTCTAACAGTTATTTTCGTATTTAGTGAAAAGTTAATTCTAAGCTTTCTTTATTTCCACTACCGAGAAAAATTATTGTCTGTTTTATCAACATCTTCCATATCGTCTATCTTTTATTGACATTCTTAGATAGCTAATATATATTTATATACTTTAAAATACATATCTGTTCTTTATCCTGCAAAAGAACTTGTTATTCTCCATCGTTCAGAACAGGTATATACATTTTATTTATTTTTTGACTTAGAATGTTTTGATTCAAAATCATTCATATTATTAGATATTAAAAATAGTGTTTAAAAATATGTGTAGAACGAATATAAAGATTAAACTATTGGGTTGTTCGAAAAGTAATCTCGTTTTTCTCAGCAGAGGACTTAATTGTATTTTTTTGCATTACCATTACATATTGTGACAGCTGATATAGCAAGGCTTGCTTGTGAAAAAGTTCATTTTATTCTTCTCAATAGGTTTTGACTGGTGCCCTATCAAATAAAGAAAATCGAAAGCGCCATTTTCGGCATATTTTGTTTTTGCTATCAAATAGGCGAAAATACTGTTCAAACAAGGAATAAAGTATACGATGTGTATACAGAAAATGTATTTAAAGTACGCCAGTGCAAAAACTATTTTACCAAATTTTGTTCCAGCAACTTTGACGTTGAAGATGCATTACATTCTGGAAAACCAGTTTATGCTAATAAAGACAAAATAAAGTATTGATTTATTTAAACTGCCAAATAAAAACACGGGAGATCGCTAAGAATCCGATCAAAGTGGAGAATATATAATTCAATAACATATTTATACAATATAAGAAAATCGTCTTTCATTTTCAAAGGAAAAAGAGAAATTACTTTCCAAACAACCCAATACTTTAATGGTCATAAAATAAAATATTTTCTACCGAAAATCTTATGAATAAAGAAAATTTAAATGAAAGGCCTGACACTGTTTTTTTCACTGTTACTTTAACTGTGAAATATCATGAATTCCACCTCATGATGATGTTATAATAACAATAAAAAGCAGTGTGTATCCTAATATGTGAATTATTTGATTATGTCATTTTCAGTTTTATGAAAAAATGTTTTATTTTGCGTGTATAATCATTAGCGGATCTTCCTTTGGTAATACAATATTGAAAATTGCAGTTTGTTTAGGAGTTTACCATTTATATATATGAAAATTAACAGCCTCTCATGAATAAATTCTCGAAGTATCAATTCCCTTTAAAAAAGGTACACATTATAAAGTTATTTTATAAATTATTATCCAAAAATTATCAAATTTTATGGACCTGTGTATTAGATATAATAAATATTAGTCATTAGATATAATATGTCATTAGATATAATAAAGTTTCTTCAGAATTATTTAAAAAATGACTCATAATTCAAACATTTGCATTTATTTATTTATTTGTTATTATTACGTGAATTATTTTAAATGCCCCAAATATTCCTAACTTTAGATTAAATTAACAAAAATTATATTAAAGACACATTACACACATTTAAACCTACATGATTATATATTTTATTTTGCGTCTTAATTTAATCTTTAAAACACAAATCTAAGCTTCAAAAACTGAAAATTTGAAAAATAAAATCACCGTTTAAACACAAAATATTTCTTTAAAACTAATTTGTAAATGGATAAAAGAGATTTTCCTCAATTGTCTTTAGACTATATATTTAAACAAAAGTGGTGTGAGGTTTAATAAAATAAACAAATAAATGAAAGAAAGAAAAAAAAAAGAAAGAAAAAGAAAATTAATAAAAATAGAGCATATAAAATACTTTATTAATTTAAAATTTGCTTTTTTTAATTAAATTAAATAAAAACATATCAATGTAATTAATATAATTAATATAATTATATTTTATGCATATTTCTTTATTTCAATGCACTTTAGTTTTAAAATAGGTAGTGTTTTGTATCTGTATATATATATATATATATATATATACTAGCAGGCTTTGCCCGCTTCGCTGGCCACTAAATTTAAAGGAAACTCTTTTCTATATAGCTTTATAAAAATAAAATAAAATAAATTACTGAAATTGTTCAAAAGCTCGCTCCAGGTCACTGCTGCATTCGGCAGCGATTTGGTCATCCACTGCAACTCGGGTACTTGTCCCTATTACCTGCGACAATAGTTTACCAATGAGCTTCCATTTAGGTGCTTATTATATAACAGTTTCGAAATAGATAGTATCGAAAAAATTGGAATTTCCATTTTATATTTGAATCCCAGTTACATGTGAACAACACTATACGTGTTGTTCACATGTAACTCGGACTGGACTCAAATGTAACTGGGTTTAGACAACATAATATTTGCTTTTACGTTATTTCATATGTTTATTTTGTTTATCCAATCAACCATTAAATGACAGTTATTTCACGCCAAATATTACAATATGCTGTGACCGGCTACGTCTGTAAACATATTTTTGTTTATTTATTTAAATATTAATTTGAATTTTTCAAATATTTCTGTTCGACAGCGTGCAAGTGCAGTAACACACCTAGGCTCATTTGTTTGTATGATAAATTAGCATAGTGATTATTATATAAAAAAATAAATAAATAGGTAAACATTATCGTGTTACACAACATTATTATGTCGCTCCACTGGCGGCTTTTGAATTTTTGTCGCCATATTAGCGATGGATTTTTTTTTTTTTTTTTGTATGAAAATTGGAAGACTATTTTGCTAATAATTTTATCAGACTCTTTTTTGTTTATACATAAGAATCCTTTATATTCTGCTTATATTTTTAATGGTTTTTAGTTTTAAAATAGTGCTTGTTAAAATAAATTTCCTATCTTTAAAACTGCATTTGTTCTGTAAATTTTGTGTAAAAATAAATCATTTATGTTTTTATATATTTGATGCGCTACTTAGATTAAAATGGCTGTTGCTATATTAACTTCTTGGCGAAAAACGTTCGGTGTACTTCAACACCAAAATTTAAAAAAATCACCCAGCAGGATCTGTTAATGAAACTGATAAAATAAAAATATGGTTCATAGAGTTTAAATAATCTATTTAAAAAAACTTTTAAAACCCGAATAATTAATGTATCGTATCCAGTGTTGTGCACGAACGCGTTCGTGAGCGTAGCTCAAAAATTTTGAGTTTTGAGTTGAACTTCGCTCGTTTTTTAAATTATGAACTTGAGTTGAGCGTAGTTCGTTTTTTATACGAACTTGAGCGTGAAAAAGCAATTCAAGCTCAAACTCATATTAAATATTTCTGTCTGAAATATGAAAAGGAAAGTAGAAGAAGAAAAGGACAGAAAAAAAATAACTCGGCAAAATGGATCTCGGAAAAAAGGGCATTTGGAATAAAAGGCACTGGTAAAAAGGGCACCAGATAAAAGGACGCCCGGAAAAAAGGGCACCGGAAGAAAGGGTACTTTTGCAATTTGCAAATCGCAAAAACAATAAACATAAACTAATGAATTTAAAGAATGATTTTCATAACATATTTTTAGAAATTTCAATCAAAATTGGAACCACTTTCACTTAGTATATACTTGGAGGAAGGGGAGGGGGGTCCAGGAGCATATTGAAAGAGAATAATTGTTTTTATATCTCCTTCTTACTGATTTTAATGAAATTTTGTCCAATAGTCACTTGCTGTTTATGACAAAAAATGCAGTGTCACACATACTTCGGGATCTGAAAGATTTTTTTTTTCTTTTTAATATCATCTTGTTACCGATTTTAACGATATTCCGTATTATAACTATCACTTATTCTTTACGAAAATCACAATAAGTGTTATATATAGCTTAGGGGACAAGGGGTTTGTGTAGATGCAAAAAAGAATTTTTTAAACCACTCTATTATAGATTGAAATAAAATTACAAAAGTGTTACACATATCTTGGAGGGTGGAGGGAAAAGAGGCGAAATGATTGTTTTTATATCACCATGTGAACTATTTCTCTGGAACTTTGTATAAATATAACTTAATCTTTGTTAAAATCATAGTAAATGATATATAGTTGAAGGGAGGCAAAAGAGGGGGGGGGGATTTTCACTATTTCTTTTTTATGTCACATTTTGAGCTTTGTAATATAATTAAAAATTCTTTTTAATGTCAAGAACTTAAAATAACATATTACAAATTAAATTAAAAATATGTATATATTTCTTTCGTTTCGCACTCATTTTGCAACAATGTTCTATGATCTTATGTGAATGATTCTCAAGAATGGATCAACAATTGTTTACAAATTTAATGGATTATGTATAGGAAATAAGTACGCTATATTTTAAATATTGCGACAACGACCGATTAAACGTGTATTACGAGGATTATTTTAATCGTAAAGTTATCTGACCAGCTTTAAAATACCATTTATGACACTATCATGAACATTATTGACTATAGACATTCCACTTTGAAATCTTTCTAAATCATTCAAAATTTGCGAATTTCTAAACATGGCAGAATAAGACAATATTTCCCAAACACTTGCTATATGAAGATTATTGGATTGGAAATACTATTGCATGAAAATACTATTGCATGAAGGAAATACTATTGCATGAAATAGAATTGCATGAAAACTGAAATATAAAACTGACCTAAACAAAATTAAATAACAAATTAGGATAAGATAAATATATTGAAGCGGAAGGCGGGAGGGTATCCTAATAGTTGAGGAACTACATTCTACAATCGAGCCAAATGATAAACAGACTTCATATCTTTTAACATGTACATAGTATGAGCTAAAGTAGAAATGTATGAGAACACATATATGATGGGGATCTGAGCAAAGTTCAACTATTCCATATAGTTTATTTATACGACAATTTAAGTTAATTTAGAAAGTGTTTTAAATAAAAAAAATGTATTATAAATAATAAAAGCACCAATTTCGCACACTTTAAGTTTTTAGACATAAAATAAAAATAAATAAACGCGAAGAATAAATCTAAATATGAATAAGAATTTCTTTTTTACGATACTTTTCGAATGTAGATAGGACTTGTTGTTTTTCAACATTTAAAACTTTACTCCATCTCATATTCACAGTATCAGATTTTTACTTCCTTTCTTTCTGATATAAAACGGCATTCTTTGAACTTATTAGATGAATGTAAACAAAACTCTTCCCTAAAGCGACTGAGACCACCTATTGAGTGAAGTCGTAAAAACAGGAAACAGGGGGCTTACGGGGCTTACCGATCTTTGTTGGTTGAAACTTGAATAATTGTTATCTGATGGCTATAATCAGATATCCAGATGTTGGAGCCACTGGGTATTGGTGACCACTTTCGACTTTTAAATACCCTCATTCAAAATAAAATAAAGAGAGGGGGACACTAGGAAAAGCGAATCTTTCTTTTCTTTCTCTTTTTTTGTGTGTGTTATAGTGTTATAACAGCTAAAATTTATAACCAGAAATTGGTTACAACTCAGACAGCATCTCGCTCTTTTGATAGGATAGTGAATGTATGTTTCTCTGTTCGATTTATTTTCAAGGAAAAAAAAGAAATGGGGGAGGAAAAACGGGGATCATTGTAGTAGAGTATACTCATTTCTCAGTCATTCACTATCACTTTTAACACTTTTTACATTCCGTCGTAGTCTTTTGCAAATATATCTGAAATTTCTCTGAGAAAGTAAGACCATGTGAAAAATATCAATATATAAAATTTTTCTGCAAGCTAATGAAAAACCATAATGGAAAGCAGTCTTTCTAAAAGATAAAGAAAAGGTGTATTAAACTATTACTATTTTGATATTTCATTTCAATTTTAATTAAAAAAAATATTAAAAGGAAAAATAAGAATAGCATATAATTTCATTTTTAATAATTTTTTTTTTTTACCTTTAATCAACAGAAAATGAATTTTAGAAAAGCAAAATCCATATAAGATTTGAAAAATTTCTTGAAGAATTCCAAAAATTATAATTTATAATTTCTATATTATATTTCACTTTTATATGAAATATGTGGAATATATTATTATTATCATTTTAATTTTAATTTACAAAATATTATATTAACATTACTATATTTAAATATATATATCAGTTTTAAATTCTTCGAAATTCGATAACAATTTAAAAATAGTTGTTGAAACATTGTTAGCGATATTTTATATTATACTTTTTAAATGAAACACAATACTCTTTATAAATTTTAATTAATTTTACTTACATGTTTCTTAAGAATTATTATTGATTATGCATTATTCATTATTATTGTTAAATTTTAAATCAATATTTTTTATCACATTTAAATACCTCAAAATTTTATAAAAGCACATAACAGCCAACAAAAAATATTAATTTCTATGCTTCTCTATGAACTAAAATTAAAAATATGTTATTAATTAGAACGTGAAAGTCATTCTTAATATAATTTTTAAGGAATATTTATTTTCGAGTGCGATTCAAATACAAGTATTTATTATTAAAAAAATAATAATAATTAAAAAGAAAATCAGTGAGTATTTATTACTTTAGTCAACATATTAAAAATGTGTAAAATTGCTATGTTATTTCATCATTATTTATAATGCATAGAAACCAGGAAGTAAAACCTTGATAAGATGATAATTATTAAGAATTTAAAAAAGAACATATATATGAGTGTTTATATCATTATTATGTTTAAATCATAATTATACAAATTTCTTTTTCATAATTAACTATTTCGAAATTCGATAAGATCAACAGCGTGTTTTAAGAATAGAAAATTCCATGTTTATCTATAAATAGATATTGAAAACACAACTTTCTTTAGAGACTATATACAGCTTTTATTATTAAAAATATATAAAATGATGAAATTTATTTATTAATTTAAGCAAAATATAAAATGATTTCTACCTATATTATTTATTTATTTATTTTTCATTTTTAATAAAATTTTACATTCTTTATAAGTCAAAAACGATGAGGTTTTTGATTCCCTATTTATTTTAAATATAATATATTCTTTCCTTTATCTAATGTTTTTTCTTCTCTTCTTTTATTTTTTGGTCATTATTAAAAAAAAAAAAAAAAAAAATCTGGAGTGACTCCACTCGACATTCCAAAAATTGAGTAATTAACGGTTTTGTAGATAAAGTAAAGTAAGAGGAGTTGTTAAATAAACAAAAGAGAAAATTATATTAGGTAGTTTGAGTATTTTTCTTTATATGGTACACGAAGTTTAATTTAACGCTATCTTACCGAACACGTAGATCATAATGATAAAGAATATTTCGTTGTGTCCCTGTAAAAACCTACAAATGCTAGATTCACCAAAATGCTTATAGTTAGTGCAACAGTGACTTATAAATTTTCAGCTTTATCGGATAAGGCATTTAGACGCTATCGCACTTTAAAATTTGAGCCTATATACCACAATGATAAAGAAATTTGCATTTCGTCCCTGTAAAAAGAATCGTAAATTCTAGATTCTCTAAAGTTCATAAAGTTCGTGTGACGGTGACGTATAACATGTATATAAATTTTCAGTTCATTTGAATAAGGCATTTACTAGCTATCACACTTTAAATAATTTAATATGATGAACAATTTTTATTTGTGTTCCTGTAAAACTCATTAAATGCTAGAGTCACGAAAATCTATACAGTTTGTGTGATGGTGACCTCAGTTTGTATGATATGACTCGTATATAAATTTTCCACTCAAACGGATAAGGCATTTAGATGCTGTCGAACTTTAAATAATTTCACCCCATAGGCCATAATGATACAGAATTATTTGCTGTGCTGTAAAATAAATAAATAAATAAATAAATAAAAGTGCTAGATTCACCAAAACCTATACAGTTCGTGAAATTGTGACCTGTAATATGTGTATAATTTTTTTTGTTCAATTGGATAAGGCATTTAGACCCTATTGCACTTTTTAAAATTTGGTCCCATAGGCCATAAAGATAAAGAATTTTTCTTTGTGTCCCTGTAAAAAAAATTAAGTGCTAGATTCATCAAAATCTACGCAGTTCTTGCAACTATTAGCTATAATATGTGTATAAATTGTTTGCTCTTTTTAATAAGATGTTTAGACGCTATCGCACTTTATAAATTTGGCCCCAGAGGCCATAATGATAAAGAATCTTTCTTTATATCCCTGTAAAACACTATATATGTCAGATTTTCCAAAATCTATAAAGATCGAGTAACTGTGACCTATAATATATGTATAAAATTTTTACTCAAATGAATGAGGCGTTTAGATGCTATCGCACTTTTAAGATTTTGGTCCCACAGGCCATAGTGATAAAGAATTTTTCTTTGTTTCCCTGTAAAAAAACTGTAAGTGCCAGATTTACCAAAATCAATAGGGTTCGTGCTACGGTGACATGCAACATGCGTACCAACTTACAGCGCATTCGAGCAAAGCGTTTTTAGACGCTAGCGTACGTATTGAAACACCAAAATCTCGAATTCGGATTTCTGACATGATTATAATACTTTCCTTTCATACGTTTGTTCGGGAAGTAATAAATTGACTTTTTTTTTTTTTTTTTTTTTTTTTTTTTTTTTTTTCATATTTATATACCAAATCAATAAA
Source organism: Salticus scenicus (assembly GCA_963930645.1). Lineage (NCBI taxonomy): Eukaryota > Metazoa > Arthropoda > Arachnida > Araneae > Salticidae > Salticus > Salticus scenicus. The sequence goes on from OZ005656.1 coordinate 55,634,181, forward strand.
TGCGCAGCCTGCTGTAGAAATAAAAGTAAAAGTAAATATTTTTCTATAAAAAACTATATTAAATATAGATTTTTCTTTGCATACAATAGAGATGTTATACATTATATTAAGCAAAATGTAAAATGATTCCTGCTTTTTCTTGTTTTTTTTTTTTTTACATTTTTCATGAAATTTTACGTATTGCTTATAAATTAATAAAATATTATAGTTTTAAAAAATTAAAGAACACGCTTTTATAGAAATCTGAACTAAAAAGCACAAACTATCTATCTTAGTATTAAAATTCAGGGTAAGAGAAAATCGTGTGAGTGACACACCTTAATATTTACATACATTTAAATCTTTAATTAAACTAACTTAGAATTAATCAAAAACCCTTTTTAAAAAATCTCCCCTGACGGGGATCGAACGCTGGCCCGTCAGGTTCGTAGTGCGGCGCCTTACCTCGACGCCACGCAGTTCATGTAAGGAGTGTATTGTTTTCACAATATATATATATATATTTTTTTTTGATCCCAGAGAAGTTACAAACAAACATAGAAATATACATACATACAGGTGAAGCTAATAAAAGCGTGTTAAAAATAATAATAGTGTATGTTATATTCTTTTACATTTTAAATTTATTTTCTTTTTCTTCCATTTGTCTTTTCTTTTTTTCTTTCTTTTGATTTCTTTCTTTCTTTATTATTATTATTATTATTATTATTATTATTAAATTTTAAATCATACTAATTTCTTTATCATATTTAATATCATGCTATTGATAATCAATAAAAACTCAGCCTGCTTTATAAATTAAAAATGACAGGGTAGGATATTTTCAGTTTCTTTTTCTTTCTATTATTATTATTATTTGTCATTTGAAAATGTTATATTATACTAGTTTCGTTATCAAAAATAAATAAATAACTCTTAATTTAAGCAAAATGGCTCTTGAGCAAACATGTTAGACTAAGAAAAAATCTTGTCATAGTTCTAATTGAAGCAATTAGTAAGCTGCATAGAATAAAAGATTAAAAATATTGTCAAAGTAAATCATTTCAAAAATAACATAAAATTTAATTTAAATTTACATTTTTAAATGTTATTTTATTTAGATATTTTTTGAAGTAAAAATACTTTTAAAGTGTATAACTTATATATAATGTTTAAATAATATTTTGATTATAATTCCATTGATTATTTTAAATCTTTCAAAAAATTTCGTTTATCTAGAAATGACAGACTTTCAAAGACTTGTTTGATATTGACCATGACGCATCATACTTCAAAATAAACATTGTATATATACTCATAATTTCACACCCGTTTTCTTTCATAACTTTTAAAAATTAATCTTTGGAGAAACTTTTGGAAAGTTTTCTGCTTTAAGCTAAAATAAAAATTTCTATTTGGAAATGATTTTATAGAACAAGGATCGACATATACATGTTTATATTTGCTATTTTGATAAATACCACATTCACTTGCATATAAAGTTGTCCTACTGTACCGCATTTCTTAAATATTTGTAGAAACTTTCTTGTAATTTCTGCTTTAACTAAAACAAAAATTTATATTCGGAAATACTGGCATAGGATTGGAATTGCTTTGAGTATATATATATATATATATATATATATATATATATAGTATTTTTTATTCTTCAACTCAGGCCTCTTCCACAATTTATTTCTGGGTGCGCCACTGTGCGCATAAACAAAAGTATTGGAAATTTGAGAATAAAAAAATACACAAAAACAATGGGTTCACTATTCAGAAGTGTCCTCTAAATAAATTTCTACTACAATTAAATGAATAAGTTATAATTGAGAATTAAATGCTTATAAGTTTAATTAAACACTAAATTAAGAATAATTTTCATGGTAATTGACAATTTTAATAAATGTAAATTACTTATGAAAGTGTTCACCGAGTCACCGAGTCACCGAGAAGATCTATTTAGAGAAAAAAAAAATGAACTTTTAATGAACTTCGCTCCTTTTTAAAAATGAACTTGAGTTGAACGCGTTCATTTTTTTCAGACAGGAGTTTGAGCGCGAACTAGCTCGTTTTTTACACGATGAACTTGAGTTTGAACTAGCTAGTTTTTTTCGTGAACTTGCACAACACTGATCGTATCACATACATAGATATAGTGATAATATATATTTTGATCATTGGGGAGAAAAAAGTGATTCCCTTCACTCGGGAAAAGACGGCGATTTAACCAAAATATGGCAGTCTTTCCTTGAGTGAATACACACAAATGTTTTAGCAAATAAAATTCATGAATAATTTATTTACTAAAGGTGAATGAAAAGCTCCAGATATAGTTTCAAATTCATTCTTCTTTTTTTTTCCTTTTTTCCTTCAATACCACTTAATGGCTGATTCCAAAGCTTTTTTTTCGGCATCAAAAATCTTTGCACGATAATATGGGGATGCTAGATCTATATATATTATTATATCTATGATCACATAAATTTTTTGAAGATAGAATAAAACTTAATTTGAAAAAAAATAATAATAACTTTTGTTTATTAACCAAAATAATTGATGAAATTTGAAATGCAAGTTGGTCTTGTGGGGTACAGGCTGTTTATTATATTTTTGTGTTCGTGAGAGAAAATTTAAAGGAATTTGAAAACTGCAATTTTTAATCCCACTTAAAAATCATGTGACTAAATGTGAAGCAGATTTTTCATTTTTTTTTTCTCCTAACGGTTTCCATACAATCTTCTGCAGTTGCCACCTAAAATTCATACTTTAATTAATTTTAAAAAATCTAATTGTCCGATTGATAAGCTGTTTAATGCATCGGATTTACAAAAAAATTCCCTTTCATTTGCTATCTTATTTGTAACTAGCAGGCTACGCCCGCTTCGCTGGTCACTATATTTAAATGAATTTTCGAAATAATTGAAATAATATTTATTTATTTTACACCACGTTATAGAAAAAAACTTAAAAGAAAAAAAAAGAAACTGAAATTGCTCCAAACCTTGCTTCGGGTACCCGCTGTCTATGGCAGCTCTTTTCCCGCCCGCACTGCATCAGGTCTAGGTTGTCCATGCCTGTAGAAAGATCTTTCCCGGGCACTTCAATCTGGATATTTATCGACGACAGGGGGGATCTGCTACTATTTAAGAACTACGATTTCAAAGATGACTGTATCTCAGCATCAATTAAATATTTTAGTTTTGAACCATGTATTTTATAGCCTATCTTAGCATCTATTAAATTATTTAGTTTTGAACCATGTATTTTATAGCCCATGTATTTACACTATATTACGATTTGATTACGACCAATGTTATAAAAGAAAAGAAAATAAAAAGTAGATTAATAAATAAATAAATATATATATATTCTTTTCTATCTTTTTTACCTTTTTTCTCTTTCGCAAGTTTAATGGTCCTTTTTTTTTATTATCCTTCAGGTCGGCGTAAGTATTTTAAGTTAATATGGTAACTCATTGGTTCCTTATCTATTTCGCAACTTTTTGTGTCATTCTTTCCTCTATGTTAAATTCAGTTCTATATTTTAGTGTGCTGTTATTGTTTTAGTTCTATTAATTGCTAAATTTTAAGATTAAATTTTATTACGTTATCTATTATTTATATATATATATATATATATATATATAAACAAATAAATTTTAATCCTTTTTACTATGTATATACTACCATTTTTCCCGATAAATACTGTAAATAAAAAAAAAAAAATTAATGAATAAAAGTTTTTTCTTTTAAAGGAAATAATTAAAAAATAAAAAATAGGAAGTTGTTCTACTATAAAAAATTAAACATAACAGTTATAAATACGTTTTTAAATTTAAAACTAATTTTACTTAATTTTTTCTACTGCATTACGATTTTATCTATATAAATAAAGAGAAGTGTCTGTGTGTGTGTCTGCGCTCTGGTGCTCACACTATTGATCGCAGAGCTTCCAAATTTGGCATATAGGTACCTGGGACCATGCATGTGTGCACCTCATCGAGATTTTTTCGAATTTTGAATTTGAATTTTTTAAATTAATGTTTTTTCGATTTTAAATATTGGCTTCAATGTTTCATTTTTCAGAAATTTATTTCGTTTCAAAAGTCTGCGTATCTTAGCAACGGCTATTAAACTATTTATTTATTTAAATTCATTTGAGGAAGAAATTATTTTTATTATATTTATTGAAATCAAATAGTTATACACATACAGTAGAAAAAATTAAACATTTTAGATTTTGGCATATAGGTACCTGGGACCCTGCAGGTGTTCACATTATCGAGATGTTTTCGAATTTCAAATTTAAATTTTTTAAATTAATGTTTTTCTGATTTTAAATATTTGCTTCTTTGTTTCATTTTTCATAGATTTATTCTTTTGCTTCAATCGTCTGCGTATCTTAGCAACGGTTATTACGCAACTTATTTTTATTTCATACATTCATTTGAAGGCGAATTTTTTTTTTTTTTCTTAATTTGTTATATTTATTGAAAATAAAATCGTAATGCAGTAGAAAAAATTAAGTAAAATTTGTTTTAAATTTAAAAACGTATTTATAACTGTTATGTTTAATTTTTTTTATAATAGAACAACTTCCTATTTTTCATTTTTTAATTATTTCTTTTAAAAGAAAAAACTTTTATTCATTATTATTTTTTTTTATTTACAGTATTTATCGGGAAAAATTGTAGTATATACATAGTAAAAAGGATTAAAATTTATTTGTATATATATATATATAGATATATATATATATATATATATATATATTCATTTATTAATCTACTTTTTATTTTATTTTCTTTAATTACATTGGTCGGAATCAAATCGTAATCTAGTGTAAATAGCATGGGTTATAAAATACATGGTTCAAAACTAAAATATTTAATAGATGCTGAGATACATTCATCTTTAAAATCGTAGTTCTTAAATAGTTGCAGATTCCCCCTGTCGTCGATAAATATCCAGATTGAAGTGCCCGGGAAAGATCTTTCTGCAGGCATGGGAAAACTAGATCTGATGCAGTGCGGGCAGGAAAAGAGCTCCCATAGACAGTGGGTACCTGAAGTAAGGTTTAGAGCAATTTCAGTTTCTCCCCCCCCTCCCTTTTTTTTAAGTTTTTTTTTTTTTTTCTATAACGTAGTGTAAAAAAATCAATATTAATTTAATTCTTTCGAAAATTCATTTAAATATAGTGACCAGTGAAGCGGGCGTAGCCTGCTACTTTTCAATAAATATAACAAATAATAATAATAATAATAATAAAAAAATGGCCTTTAAATGATTGTATTAAATAAAAATAAGTTGCGTAATAACCGTTGCTAAGATACGCAGACGATTGAAGCAAAAGTATAAATCTATGAAAAATGAAACAAAGAAGCCAATATTTAAAATCAGAAAAACGTTAATTTAAAAAATTCAAATTTGAAATTCGAAAACATCTCGATGAGGTGAACACCTGCAGGGTCCCAGGTACCTATATGCCAAAATCTAAAATGTTTAATTTTTTCTACTGTATGTGTATAACTATTTGATTTCAATAAATACAATAAAAATAATTTCTTCCTCAAATGAATTTAAATAAATAAATAGTTTAATAGCCGTTGCTAAGATACGCAGACTTTTGAAGCGAAATAAATTTCTGAAAAATGAAACATTGAAGCCAATATTTAAAATAGAAAAAACATTTATTTAAAAAATTCAAATTCAAAATTCGAAAAAATCTTGATGCGGTGCACACATGCATGGTCCCAGGTACCTATATGCCAAATTTGGATGCTCTGCGATTAGTAGTGTGAGCACCAGAGCGCAGACAGATACACACACAGACACACAGACACTTCTCTTTATTTATATAGACGATGTGACTGATATTTCTAATTTAATTTCTAATCTTTCTGATTTATTTTCCTCATTTTAAATAAATGTACGTTTTATTATTGTTATTATTATTATTATTATTATTATTATTTTGTCGAAAAAAAAATTGGCAACAATTAAATTATGGATAAAATTTTAAAATTTAAATGGCTTATTTATCAGAAATTAGAAGGTTCTTATTTTCACATTTTAATTAATTAAGAAAAAACTAATCATCCGATTGATAAGCTGTTTAATGCATCGGATTTACAAAAATTTTCCCTTTCATTTGGTATCTTATTTGTATCGATGGGACTGATATTTCTAATTTATTTTCTAATCTTTCTGATTTATTTTCCTCATTTTAAATAAATGTACGTTTTATTATTATTATTATTATTATTATTATTATTATTATTTTGTCGAAAAAAAAATTGGCAACAATTAAATTATGGATAAAATGTTAAAATTTAAATGTCTTATTTATAAGAAATTAGAAGATTATTATTTTCACATTTTAATTAATTAAGAAAAAACTAATCAAAAATTCGAAAATCTGACTTCGATGTGCACAATGACCCTTCGGGAGGCACCTTTGTGTTAAATATCGTGACTGTCCGAGCTACCATTTTCGAGAACAGTGAAATATACAAATATTGCTCACTTAATAGTATAAGATACTAGCTGTTCCCGCGACTTCGTTCACGTGGAAATTTTGATGTGTATGTTTGGTTTGATCAAAATATGTAATGTAATCAAACCTTATCGATATGGTGCTGTGCAAAACAGAGTCTGATAAAGTATACTCAAAAAAATTTGTAACTCATTGAAAGCCAAAAAAAATAAATAAAAAGTTATTGCCAACATGGCGATAAAAATTTTAAATTCGTTCATAGGGATCCTGTACTAAAACAGTACTGCGTTGCGGAAGAATAAAAACTGGGTCGTCAATAATGAATTTTATTTCTAAACCTTTCTTTGTATGATTTTAGTTCACTATTGCACAATATTAATCTGGTTCTAATAATAATTTGGTGACTGGTGAATTAAAATTTTAATTATGTGGTGAAATTCATATAATATAGTATTCATATAATATATTTATGAGTTTCAAAATTTAAGTTTTTTTTTTTTTTTTTTTTTTTTTACAAATAAATGATTTTTTTTTTCAACTCCCGGCGAATTGTTGAATAATATTTTAGTTCTTAAACAATTTTGGACGGCTTTGCCCGCTTCGCCGGCAAACTCTTTTCTATATAGCTTCATGAAAAAAAACTGAAATCGGACAAAAGCTCGCTTTGGGTTCCCGCTGCCTTCGGCAGCTACTTGTTCGTCCTTACAATCCCCGGTGCCTGTCCCTATTGCCTGCGACAATGGCTTACCCGTGGGCGATACGGACAGTATCAAAAAATTTAAAGTAGCTCTTTTATATCTGAATCCCAGTTACATATGAACAACATTATACTTGATGTACATAATATTTGCTCTCATTCCCTATATTTATTTGATTTAATCGATCAACCATAGAATGACAGCAATTTCGAGCCACATATATTACAATATGCTATGATCGGCTACTTCTATATCATGAGATAATTATTACTATTATTATTATTATTTTGTGGTTATATATACTTCATGCTTAGTTTATAGTAGTTGGTATATAGAAAAATAAATAAATTAATTAATATGTAAACTTGATCATGGTACAGCCTTAATGTCCTTGGCGACTTTTGAATATTTGTTGCCATTTTAGACCAAAATATAATTTATGTGATTATTTTTCCTATACGCAAGCGAAGTGTGACGTCACTGACCGTCCGTGGATGCAAGAAAAATATTTCCTATGTTAATCGCACATTGGATTTTTGGTAAAAAATTATTAATAAGAAAATTATACAGACACGACATTATTTCATTATTTAAAACATGAAAATCTGACATTCACAGATCTTAATTTAGTGCCAGAGGCCTACTGCTAAACTTGTTAATATCGACAAATTCTTCTTTAGTTAATTCGTGACGATCTAAATTCCATGATAAAGTTTTCATTAAATCAAACCAATGTGTTCCAGCTGCAGATATTGTAACAAATAACGTTGGAAGTTCAAACTGTCTTATAGCCGCAAAACAACGTTTTTTCTCTTTTTCCCAATGAGGGGGAGGTGTGCCTTCGGGGGGACTCATGTCAAAGGTGTGCCTTGGGGGGACTCGTGTCAAAGTTGTACCTTGGGGGGGACTCATGTCAAAGTTGGGCCTGGGGGGGGGAGACTCATGTCAAAGTTGTGCCTTGGGGGACTCATGTTACAGTTGTACCTTGGGGGGGACTCATGTCAAAGTTGGGCCTGGGGGGGACTCATGTCAAAGTTGGGCCTTGGGGGGACTTCATTCAATAAATCCCCATTCAATAAACCGACTGAAATAGGCCTCTAGCACTAATTAAGAGTGTATTATAAAAATTCGACAACGCTGTACCGACTGAAATAGGGGTACCTTGGGGGGGACTCATGTCAAAGTTGTGCCTTGGGGGGACTTCATTCAATAAATCCCCATTCAATAAACCGACTGAAATAGGCCTCTAGAACTAATTAACAGTGTATTAAAAAAATTCGACAACGCTGTACCGACTAAAATAGGGGTACCTTGGGGGGGCTCATGTCAAAGTTGGGCCTGGCGGGCACTCATGCCAAAGTTGGGCCTTGGGGGGACTTCATTCAATAAATACCCATTCAATAAACCGACTGAAATAGGCCTCTAGCACTAATTAAGAGTGTACTATAAAAATTCGACAACGCTGTACCGACTGAAATAGGGGTACATTGGGGGGGACTCATGTCAAAATTGGGCCTGGGGGGGGACTCATGTCAAAGTTGTGCCTTGGAGGGACTTCATTCAATAAATCCCCATTCAATAAACCGACTGAAATAGGCCTCTAGCACTAATTAAGAGTGACCTATAAAAATTCGACAACTGTACCGACTGAAATAGGCCTCTAGCACTAAAAATCGAGGAAAATTGTTTCCCGATTTTAACCCCCATATTTGGGTATATATATGTATTAGTTATCATGTGCATTAGTCAGATTGAGTTATTTTGCTGTCAAATTGACAAAATTTTAATTTTAAATTTCAAAACTCTGTCGTTGTTGGCGCTTATTGCATTTGGTGTTAAAAAACGTAATACGAAAATATTTATGCCAGATGTGTATTTTCGTAATATGCGTTGTACGAAATATTGGTTCATATTATTCATTACTCTCTTAATATAAGTTGTTAAAATATCGATGATTTTTGAAAGGAATTAAATTATGTTCGTCAAATAATTTGGCGATATCTTTTTTTTTTTTTTTTCTGCCAAGGATGACCGATATCAAATCTATTCCGCTGCAACATATTAGTATCTTATATCAGATACTTTATTTAGACATTTGAAAACAAATTTGACTTCAAATTGTGATAGAATATTTATCATTTTCCTTTTAATTAGTATATTAGTTGGATATTTATTGTGTTAATACCATCCTTTGAAATGAAATGTTTGTGTTTTTAATCGAATATGGAAGTTTGCCATTTTTTGTTCTAATCCCCAATTTTTATTTTTTCCCATCTATACCTAATATGGGAATTAAAATCGGAAAATAATTTCCCTTGATTTTTAATAATTTTTTACAAAAAATCCAATGGGCCTTTAACATAGGAAATATTTTTCTTGCATCCACGAACGGCCAGTGAGGTCATCACTTCCCTTGCGTATTTCTTTCTACCTTTTAATATAATGCTGAATTAGCTTTTATGCCAAGCGTGTTTCATCCATAGAATAATAATAAAGGAAGAAGGAGCATAAGGTTTCTACATAAGCTGTTGTGTTGCCACAAAAAACAGCGATTATTAACAAGCCTTTATTAACAAACTTCAATATTGAGAGGAGCAAAAGGTGCTTTCGCTGGCATTTCACTAGAAGGGGTTTCTAAGCATTAAGACTATTGGCGTGCTCCTTCTTCCTCTATTATTATTCTATGGTTTCATCCGTCGTACTTAAAAAAAAAAAGAAAATCTGAAGTTGAGGTATATAAAAAAATTGCTATGAAATAAAATTCAGAAGAAATATGTTAGATTTGTGATATTACTATTTTATTTTATTTTAAAATTATAAAGTGTCATTTTCTCATCGACCAATTTAATATTTAGTAATTTTTTTTAATTTTCGCGTGAAAGCATATTTCAATTTATGTTGAAAACAATAAATAATTAAATAATTAAAAATATCTCGTAAACTTTTTTTGGCAACAATTAAAAATGTAAATGGCGTATATTAAGTCAATTACCAGTTAATTTTTTCCTATTTTAATTAATTTTAAAAAATCTAATCAAATTCCCGGTATAAATAGTAGCCTATGTTCTATTCCAGACTATTCTCTATCTCTGTACCAAATTTCATCCAGATCCGTTTAGCCGTTGTGGCGTGATTGAGTAACAAATATCCATCCATCCAAACTTTCGCATTTATATATTAGTATAGATGTACGTGTAAGTCACGTGACAGTGGTTTCTCTAAAATTTAATTAGAAAAAAAAAATTACAATGGTGGCTTTTTTGATAATGTAAATGTTAATATGATATTAATTATATAACTATAATTACTTATGTTTCTCTAAAAATGTGAGAAATGCAAATTATTGTAAATTTTCCCACTAAAATAAAAACAAACAATGCTCTTTTTATTCCAAAAATTTTCAAACTACTTTGAATTCTAATTAAATAAAATACACTTTTGTTGCAACAGTTCTTTTAAATTCGTTTTACTCATCAGCAAAGAAAGAAATAAACTTTCAAACGAGATTAAAATACTAATCATTAGATTTAGAATAAAACATTATTATGTTAAGGCTAGCATATTTTCCTTCATGTTAAAGTTGCTTACATGTGATTTTTTTTTTTCCTTTTCTTCAGCCAAAAAGAAGTAAATTTAATAATTTTCGCCCTTAAGTTAAGAACAAAATTCTTTGTTTTCTATTAAATTTTGAGTTTGCTCTTAAAATTTAATTACATATAATTTTCTTTTTTAAAAATTATCTATTAGAAACAAATTAAATTTTAAAACAGTTTGGAAACGTTGAAATCATTCATTAAATAAAAAATATAAATAAATAAATAAAAACTTTTAATAAATTTATATAATTAATCAATATTTTTAAACACAATTTCAGTACTTATAGTATCAAGACTAACTATTGGTTAAAATTACAGTGCAGTTTGTAAGGGTTGATTTCAAGCCTGCACTTCTACATTCTTATCCTGCATGATTAAATGAGTGTGATCATAGTAAATTATTAGCCATAATTAAATCACCAACGTTTATTTTAACGTATAAAGGAGAAAGGAATGCACTTAAGACGAGGAAGAAACTTTTAAATTCAGTTCAACAGGATAAGTATTCTAGTATTAACTAAAGCTATATTAAATTGGGATTTCACTCAAATAACGTTTAAATGGATCGCCGCTAAACACACTTCCTACTTATTATCTGAATGCACGCTCCTCACTCATAGTACAAAACAGCAAATTACTTTCGGAAGCGCTTTCCAGCGTACTACAAAGCACATGCTTCCTTAATTCGGAAATCAATTTAAAGTAAAATGTTTTTTAACCGATTCATTCATTTTATATCGAATATTGATTCTAAAAAAATAGTTATATTCAATTGATGTCTACTTTCTCAACATTCTTTAAACCTGTTCTCAATTTGTCAAACTCATTCCCAATAGCTATATATCGGAGAAAATTCGTTTTGACACGGAAATGACATGGTAGATTACGCTACTAAAGTTCCTGAAAGCAAGGTTAGTATTACGCTAGTTCATTTTATTTCTTTGATAAATTGTTTTACAATCTAACTAATACACAATATTATTAAATTTAACCAAGTGATGTATTCAGCAATATCAACATAGTTATGTAATCATAATGGAAGCATTGTCGTAATATGCAATAAAAAAAATTGCGGCAATATTCAATATTTAATAATAGTAGAATGAAGACTATGAACTTAATAAATATCTCATTAAATGAAGTAATTCTGTGTATTAGAAGTATGTTCTTTTAAATCTTTGTCTAAGACTACTTTTAGATTAGAAGTCCAGAAGAAACGACGAGAGGGTCTTGCGGATCACTAGACAATCTACAATCATCCCAGAGGATAATATGACATCAGTGTCCTTCATTCCCCTTATAAATATGCAATATTTTACTACACGTAACTAATTATGAATACATAATACCATTACACAATAAGATTTTGAACAATGCATTTATTTCTACGTTAGCTATCGTTCAGTACATTTCCACAACATCATGAATCTCAATTATGAATTTTAAAATTTCACAAATTATGAATTTTGAATCGTTTCAAGTTCCTAATGCACTAAGGGGGAAAAAAACCGCACTTGGATATTTCCCATTTTTTTTTTTTTTCTGCAATTGCCAATTTTATTGTTTTAAAAGTAAATTTTTGAATAGATTTTATTACGTTGTGTTCCACGCATAATTCAGGATTGAGCTAAGTATTAAAAGCAATGCAATTGTTCGAAAAATTGTAATTTTAGAAAGCATTTTAAAAAAAGCAAGAATTAGGCAATTTACCAATTAACGATACCACAAAAAATATTAATTTTAGAGTGAAAATCGGAAAATATTTTAATACACGGGATGTCAAAATGATTAAATGTGAATTAATATTTAGTTCGCTATATAAATCTATACGGTTCAACCGAAAGCTACAAAAAGTAGTACACAGATTACTCATGAAAATATCTAGCTAGCGCTGTATTTTTTAGGTCATTCGGATTGTTGGATCAAAAGATATTAAATAAAACCCCCATTTTAACTTTAAAATGGATTAAAAAGAGAGAAATATTTGATGCCAAAATAAGGAAATAAAATACACTTTTTAAAATAAATATATTAATAGGCAAGCATGAAATTTTTGGTACACTTATAACATATTAATTATGGAAGTATAGTGTTGAATGTGGTACCATTTGGTAGACATGATTACCCTGATTTACAGAATAAAAAATTTATTTTCTTACGGTGTCAAGAAGATATTTAAAATCACTTTTATTTTTATGTGCTTTTGTTTATTTATACCTGTAAACTTTTGTATTTAAAATTCCTTTCACTTCAATAGTCTGCGTTCTTATACCAACGGCTACAAATTTTGTATTATTGAACATATCCGCAAATTAAAAAAGGATTTGATTTATGAAAGTTTTATTTCTTTAATGATCTATTTTTTTTTTTTTTTTTTTTTTTTTTTAAATTAAATTATTATTATTATTTTTTTTTTTTTTTATGATTTACACCAGCTCAAAAATAAACAGATATTAGCCATACGATAAATTTCATGTTTGTGCATCAATATGTAAATAGAATATCAGCTTGTGATTCAGACTATTTTTATGGCTTAATTTTACCCATTTATTTTTATTTGTCTGGCAACAGAAGTGAGTATAATTTTATTTATTTTCAAACTGCAGTAGACATATTTTTTTCGATATTAAAAGCGTTCTTTTCCGTTGAAATGCCCAGAAAAGAAACTTGAATGAATCGGATTGAGGCAAGTTAAGTTATTTAGATAGAGAATTTCATGCAGGTATTAATCCCCATGTAAATAAAAATACTAATAGTATTTTCTTTCTTTAATTATTGCTGAGAATATCGTTTATAAGGAAATGTTGAATTTATGTATTCATTATTCAAGTGCTTACTTAAAATAATAGTTACGCAGTGAAAGTTGTCGCATTTTTTTTAATCAGGAATACGCTAGCGGATAAATATTTTCATAGAGATATTTGGCATTAGCTTAATTTTTTTTTTTAATTAAGCTTTTCTTTTCTACAATGAAACAATATTTTTCATTTTTATTGGTACTTTATATCGAATTTATGAGGTTATTTTATGTTCTCACTATAATTGTAAATAGTCATAATTTGGATTTTATTAAGATTCTTTATTTATATAGAGAGAGAGCAGCTTTAATACCGGACCCATTTGGCAATACTTGAAATTTGTCATTGAAGTAGATCGGACGTCTCTCGTCAAGACCTTTAGTTACGCGATTGCGATGGTCATTTCAATTCATCACAGAAGTGGCTAAAAATATTTAAAGTCGCCAAAGGCTTCATACTAAAGCTGTACCTTTTGTATTAATTAATTAATTAATTAATTAATAATATTTTCCAATAAATACTACGGGAAATGTTTCTAGTTCTTTTCTTTCCATTTCGAACTTCCGTGTAGTTCTTTCATTGATTTAACCTAGACAACGCCGGGTATAAACCTGCTAGCATATATATATATATATATATGTATCTTTAGTACGTTAATCATATTTTTACTATATATATATATATGTTTTTAGAAAACTTTTTTTCATGCTTTATTTTAAGGAATTTCAGTAATCAATGCTTAATCCAGATTTAAATTATAATGTAATAATTTTCTAAATCTTAAAAAAAAAAAAGTCAGAAACGTTATAGGGTAAGTGCACCAGTTAGTGACACTTTTAGAGCAATCTCTGATGTTTTTAATGTTCTAGTCACCAGAAAATATTTTTAGAAATCTTAAGTTCCAGTGTTTGACACTGCTAGTTATTCATTTTACCAGTTATTAGCACCCAATGCTCCAGTGTTCGACATAAAATGTTAAAATTCTTATATGTAAAATATATGACTATTATTTTTCTTATTTATTAATTATTTCTGGATAGATGTCAATTACTAGAGCAAGCCAATCACTGGAGCACCTACCCTACATTATGTAGCAAAATTAAGCTTTTTCTCCCCAGAATATTTTGCCCAAAATTATTTGTCCGTATATTAAAAACATTTAAAATAATTTTCTGGTAAATTCTTTTTACTATTTCGGATTTTAAAGCTGATGGGCTCTTCCCACCTGACGTCAGAGGTCACATGATAGATGAAAAACAAATAGCAGACGAAGTCTTGTATATTTATAGCGATTGCTGAAATAACATATTTTCTATTCTTATTTTTCATCAATCGTATTTAATCTGTGTTATTTTGTTATACATCATCATTTTTAATCCATTTTATATCATTATTCATCATATTTTGTTTGCTGTATACATTTACAACCATCATTTAGTTTATATTTGTTATTGATGTTCATAAAGAACATGTTAAATACTCTGATTTTGGTACTTATATCATTGACAGTGCAACATTGTACGGACTAAATCCATTTAGTAACCAGTAACTAAGTTAATTAACTTGCTGTAACATCTTTATGCAATTGAATTAAATGAAAACGTTTTAAAATTTCGAATTATAATCAATAAACATTCCACAAGAAGAAGCTATTATTTATTGCTATATCAGTTAATGTAACAGTTAGACTAGAACATACAAAAATCTATTCTTACAGTTTAAAATAAATAAACACATTTATTGTTATTATTATTATTATAAAATTTACAAATACAACTATTCTACTGTTTACAAATGCACAGTATTTCTTTTGTTTCATTTTATATTAAATATTAACACTTTTTTTTCTTAAGAACAATATTTAATTGAATTCGATTCTTCGTTTTCGTCTGTAAAATGATTGAGCAGACGACGCTGGGAAGAGTCCATTTATTTTCCTTACTCATTTTAATTGCAATGTATTTTTTAATAAAATGAAACACGTAGATTAAACAAATGAATTGTGTTGATAAAAAAGTCAGATTAATTTGGGGGAAGGGGAAGAGGATTTTAAATATAGTATATATACACCCCGCGACAAAAAGATAGGTACAAAGGGTTTTTTCTTTGATTTTTCATAAAATAACATTATATAAATTGTGCTTATCATTTATTATTATCATAAAATAACACTATTCCCGGACTAATTTTTGTTTTAAGACTAATTTAGAAAAGTTTTAAGACTAAAAATTTTCTAATTTAAGACTACACTCCGCGACAAAAAGATAGGAACAAAGGGTTTTTTTAAAATGTTTCATAAAATAACATTATCTAAATTGTGCTGATCATTTATTATCATAACAAAATATTATCATACAAAAACATATTAAATATTTGAATCATATTCAAAATATTCATATTCAAAATAATCATATTCGAAAATTTAAAAAAAAAAAAAAAAAAAAAAAAAAACCCTTTGTTCCTATCTTTTTGTCGCAGTGTGTAGTCTTAAATTAGAAAAATTTCAGTCTTAAAGTTTTTCTAAATTAGTCTTAAAATAAAAATTAGTCCGGGAATAGTGTTATTTTATGATACTAATAAATGATAAGCACAATTTAGATAATGTTATTTTATGAAAAATCAAAGAAAAAAACCTTTGTACCTATCATTTTGTCGCGGGGTGTATATATATATATATATTAGTCGAAATCCATTTCTTTACAAAATTATAAACCATTAACATCCATTTCCTCCGTATACCTTTTTTAAAATTTCATTCGCTCGAATTTCAACAGTAATTATTAAATATGACTTTTCAATTTCAATTATTTTTGAAATCAACTTCCAGATTTAAAGCATCAAATGTTGAGGATATAGAGAAAGATGATTCCTTCGTTAAATATGCATTGTTAGGAAGCATTCCAATTTATTCCTTTTGGAAATTTAATCAAATATAACTGATTGAAAATTATATAAATTAACTTGACACGCAAAGTTAATTTATTTAAAGTCCTCTTTTCTAATTAGTGTAACTGGATAGAGTCAGGTTTTATGTAATCCCTAATAGTAAAAAGTAGTTTAATATTTCCATAGTTTGAAGAGGAATTTTAGATTCTTTGCTTGATGACGGTTAATATGACTTCAGTCTTTTTTATAAAATATAAAGTGAAAAAGGTTCTTGTGCAATATTTTTGTTTGTTAAAAGGTTTTAGAAAGTACTTTAACTAGTTAAATATAATCATGATTATTATTTTTATTATTGAATTGCAAATTATATTAAGTAAGAAAGAAGACTCGTCCGTCCTATATCCGTTACAATAGTAAGAAGTATGCAAATATTCTTATATTCATATCTTAATTCCATCAATAAATTTCAATTAACATATATGTGACTAAGCATATTATATCTTGTAAAGATCAATCATTCTTTGTTTTCTTCCTATAAGTAAAATTATGCATTTACATATTTTAACGTATTACGTATCTAATTTATAATATATTTTAATAGCGTAAAATTATCATCGATTTATTTATTTATTCATTCATTTATTTTTAAATTTATACACTACCTACCAATAAGTATTTTGACACTTTCGAATTTAGACATTTTGTCAAATATCTAGAAAAGTTTTTTTGGAATCACCTTGAAAATTTGGTAGCGTAAAGATCACGCTATATCTCAAATGTTTCAGCTAACGATGTGTCATGAAAAGGAAAAGGGGAGAAGTAAAAAATTAAAGAAAAATAAAAAAGTTTTGGATTCCTCTCTGAAAAGTAATTCTTGAAATGCATTTTGGCTGTAGCATGTGATTAAGAATAAATAAAAGCTAAATTATAAGAGTTTATACTCAGACTTGTATTTTACTTGAATCAATTCCCCATGGTAATGCAACGTTTGCTGATTGTAAATAAATTATGATTTTTAAAAAAATTCTATCAACTTTTTTTTTTTTTTTTTTTTTTTTTTTTTTTTTTTTTAAGGTAGTGCATGCGTCGCTAAAAATTATTTAGAAAAATGCTCATATTTCTTAAGATATTCAACATTTTTGCATTTGGATTGCAGTATGCTGTGTGTGATGAAGTATGTCAAATTTCCTGAAAATGTCTTTGTTCTGGGTCTAATACCTTACGTGTTAAAATTTAAAAAGTGATTTTTTTTTCAATATTTAAAAAAAAAGTTATATCTGCATGTATATATGTGATAACCTCTTAGACATTTATACAGATAATTAGAAAATTCCTCTTTATCGCATACTATAGCCAAACATGCATTTCAAGCATTAAATTTTTCAGGGTGATCCAAAACATTTTGACCATTCTTTAATTTTTTTACTGCTCCTCTTTTCCTCTTTAGGGCACAACCATTGCTGAAATATATCAGGTATAACGTGTTCTTTACGCTACCAAAGTTTCACGATGATTCCAAAAGAACTTTTCTAGACACTTGACAAAATGTCTAAATTCGAATGTGTTCAAATACTTATTTCTAGGTAGTGTAGAATTCGAAGGTAGGATAGAGGTAGGATAACGAGTACAGTTATGTAAACCTATGTTAAACAATTCAAATTAATCTTCGGAAGAGTTTTACATGATAATTAGTTCTGTGTGAGGGGGGATACCCCCTCCTTCAACCCCCTGTTTCATTAATGCACCTACATTTATATATAATTTAATTCTGTTACTAAAATTAAAAGTTTACTTAAAATTATACAGACAATTTTCACACTCAAGATTCATTGAAACTTTTCAATTTGATCAAACTTTTCCATCAACAAATTTATATTAACTTATAAGTATAGCGTTTGGATCTCCTAAAATTATCGTTTTTAAGTTACTCTAAGAGTAGTACAACACTAAATATCCAAACATGTTGAATTTGTTCTCAATATTACATTATATATATATATATATATATATATATATATATATTTTTTTTTTTTTTTTTTTTTTTTTTTTTATGAAAAAAAATTGATAACTTCATTTCAAATTATCGCAGATCGATGGTTCAACCATTTATTTTAAAGGTATTGACGAGCTCTTTTGAAAGATACCCATCATAAAAATTTACTCCCCTTGAGGGGGGAAAGCGAGGCTCCTACATACACATTTTTTTTTCCCAGTTGACTATCTCTATTACAAAAAATATATATTCGTTTCATTAGGTTTAGTGCAGTCTATAGATGTTAAACTCTACTTATTTGCATTTTCCCCCATAGATGTAATATATTTGAATACTTTTGAGTGTCCCTGTACATGAACCATTTGCTTTATCTCAACAAAAAGCTTAGTGTAGCATCCCTATGTGATACACATTTAGAATACTGAGTTTGGAATTTCTGCTACTATTTGTTCTTGAGATATGCTGATAACAGACACACAGGCAGACACATAGGCAGATACAGAGACAGACACACAGACCATTCGCTAAAACACGATTTTCGTATTCAGGGAACCTCAGAACATGTAAATATGACGAAAACTCACTTTCCAAAATTTGACCAAAAAACAATACTTTCTCTGCCGTAAGGGTAAGAGAAAGTAAAAATATGTATGCAAGCGATAATTAAAATAATAAAAAATAATTACAGAAGAAAATAATCACAGAAAAAAATAATTATAGAATAAAAATACTTAAAATATAATAATAGAACTTAATTTTTGAAGATTCAACTTTTTTTTAAAATTATTATATAAGACTAAACAATTTGTAGTATTAACATAATTTTAAATTTTATGAATTTATTTTAAATTCAGATTTGATTTAAATTAATTATAGATTGCAGTTCATCAAGGAATAAAGCTGTAATACTTTAATAATTGCTTTTTATGGTATGTTTCAGAATTGCTTAATGTTATTAGTCTTTTTCAAAACTTTTAAAGATTCATTAAAACATATTTGAACTTTACTTAAAGAACTAAATTTAACAATGGAATCCAAATGACATACTTCGAGATTTAAAATATTCCCATCGAATTTCCGAAAACATTAAATTTCATATATATATAATGTATTCGTAACATTTAAAAACTGATCAAGAGTTCACTTTGCATTAAATTTACATTTTTCACATATAAGAATATAATTATTTTCTTTAAAAATTAAGTGTACTTATATTTCTAAATTCTAGCTTCTTATTGTAGTAAGTTTCCCGGTTCAAATTATTTTCGATTAGACATATACAAGAGCAAATCAAACATTTTATCTTGCCTTTATTAAGATGTTTTTAATTAGATGACACTCAAAGCTGGCAATTTTCCAGTGACTTAATTAACTTGAATATTACTCAAAAACACTCAAGTACTGCCCACTAAATGAATGAATTTTAACTAATGACATTTTATTTTATTAATTCATCATATATTGGATGCTACTTGTTCTAAGAAATTTATTACAATGAATATTCAGTATATGAAAGTTTGGTTATATTTTAAACGTTTAAATTTAATGCTGAAAAATGGAAATGAGATATTTTTTCAACAAAACTAAAAATAAAGTAAACACTCGATGTAACTTCATGTAAAATCAAACAGAGTTTATAGAAATTAGCAAGTACTTAAATTGGTGATAACAGTAATAATGGAATATAAACTTTGAACCCATTTTTAAACGAATGTTTCATATGTTCCTTTTAAAAAGCAAAAATGCTGTTCAAAGATTTTTTTTTTTCGTTCTTTTGTGTGTACGAGAAATCAAAATATGTCTCATACAGGTTTTACTAGTTTTGCTTGCATAATTTTTATTTCTACCCAACCTTCTACGTTTAGTTCAGATTTAGTTTCCACGGTCGTTTCTCTCTCTCTCTTTTTTTTTTTTTTTTTTTTTTTTTACGGCTAAATAGACCTGGGACGTTCAATTCATTTTGTTCTAAAAGAATCTAAATATTTTGGTATGGCAATACTTACTAGTTTATATGAAATGCATATGTTGATTTCGTTAATTTTAATGAAGCATGAAGATGGTAAAACGTATAAAATATTCGAAAACATCGATTTTTTTTTCAGTCAGTGTAGATAGAAATTATATAACTTTGTTTTATTTAAAATAATACTCATTCATTTTTATAATGCGGTCAAATATTACATATCTTTTTATTTCTGCTCATTTACATTGTCAGTTATTTATAAATTTTTACTAAAGAAGAAAGCTAATCAAGACATCTGCACCTAAAATTTTATAATAAAATTTCTGTTTACCGAATATATGTAATAATCAGTTATATTTTAAAATTAAAAAAAAAAAAAAAAAAAAGAAAAAGAAAAAAGAGAAAGAGAAAAAAAGAAAAGGAATGAAATGAAATGAAAAAAAAAAAAAAAAAATGAAATGAATTACTGTATTAAATTTGTACAGAAAATTTTCCTGAACACTTTTTATTTAGAACGATGCGTCTGCTTACAGACGAAATTTATTTTAAATAAACCCAATGTTTTCTAACAATTTATTATTATTTTTTTTAATAAAAAGTATTAAAAATATTTTATTTCCATTTTGTTGTTTAATCATTATCATATAAAGAACTTGCACATTCGATTTTTTTTCTCTTACCCATAACATAGAGAAAGTATTGTTTTAGGGTCAAATTTTCGAACGTGAGTTTTTGTTATATTTACACGTTTTGAGGTCCCCTGAATCCGAAAATCATGTTTTTAGCGAATGGTCTGTCTGTGTGTTTGTATGTGTGTTATCAGCATATCTCAAGAACAAATTGAAGCATAAAGTCCAAACTTGGTATTCTAAATGTGTATGGTATATGGATGCTAAACTAAGCTTTTCGTTGAGATGAAGCAAACGGTTCTTGTACAGGGATGCCCAAGAGAATTCAAATACATTACGTCTATGGGGGAAAGTGCTGGTAAGTATATTTTAACATCTATACACAGCACTAAACCGAACGAAACGTATATATATTTTGATATGCGTAAAAACATGTCTCATGTAGAATATGGTAGGGAAATCATTAACTGTTCGGTTACAGGGCTACACAAAAGAACTAAATAAAAGTGTGACAATAGTTGAAAATATATGGAAGTGTATTTCAGGCTGGGTTATGCATTGTTACTATAGGATTATATTTACCTGCACCATGTGGTCTGTATATAATCTTCGAAAAATATACAAGGCTGCAAATATTTAAGCGATAACATTTTTTTTGTTGTTTGTGGATGTGCTTTATTAATAATATTTTGCCATTCCCAGGAAAGCTGTTCGGGAATTGAAATGAATTTTTCATAGAGATATGGTCAATAATGTATGTTTTTAATATAAATATTCATCGCTTGTTTTTTGTACACGTTTTAAGGCTTCTGATTACCGTTTTATAACGTTTGGTCTTTGTCTGTGTCTCTTACAGTGACTTAAAAACGAAAAATTTTAGGAGATCCAAATTTTGTATTTTGAAGTTAGTATAAGTTTGTTGCAATAAAAGATTGATCAAGATTGATAAGTTTAAAGGAATGTTGCGTGTGAAAATTTTCTAAATAATTTTAAGTGAACTTTTAATTTTACTAACAGATCTAAATTCTATATAAATGTAGGTGCACTAATGAAACGGGGGGTTGAGGGGGACGGTAGTGCCCCTCACATATATATAATTATCATATAAAACTCTTCCGAAGCCTTATTTGAATTATTTAACACAGGTTTACATAACAGTACTCGTTATCTTACTTCTTTATCTCCAACCTGTATTTATAGTATTACATTTCAGGGTAAGAGAAAGTCGTGATAGTGACACACCAGATTATTTTACATAGCATCTCTTTTTATTTCATCTGTTGTTGTAATAATGTTAATTTTGTACTTTATTTTTCTTTTACCGAAAACAAATAATAATAATTCAAAAACAAAATTATACAATATTTATTAAAATATATATATATATATATATTCAATGTAACATTTTCAAAAGTTTATTTTTGTCTGTGCTTTCGCCGAATTTACATTTAAGTTTTGGCTTTTTTTATATTCAAATCAGTATATGTGTTTAATCCATTGAAAGGTAATGAAACAAAAATAGTTTATCATACACATTAGACCTATTACAAAGCAAATTATCGTTATTTGCTCAGTAGTAATTTCCTTAAAGATAATTTTGTGTATACTTAATGAACATAATTAACCGCAGATATATTATTTAATTTCCGCTTTTAAATGGATTATGTCAAATTTTTGCAATTACTGAAGGCTAGTAATTCAGTAAAATGCCAAATTACCATGTTAGTTGTAAAATAAACTTTCATAACTAGAGATATTATATGTTTTTAGGCACTATCATCAATCCTTTGTATCATTATTTTGCATTAACATCAATTGAAGGAAATATTTAAGTACATTTAACTAAACCAACCACCATAATTTAAATAACGAAGAATTATTCTTTATTCTGTATACTATAAATATTATATTTATTAACGAATTTCGAGACAGAATAAATATTCCATACTTAAGATAACATTTTATTAAATGTCTGTTTATTTGTTTATTTTAGTTTTATCAATATTAGTTTATCAATTTAGTTTTATCAATTTATTTATTTATTTTAGTTTTATCAATATTAGTTTATCAATTTAGTTAAACATTTCATTCTTCATCATTAAACACCACATGTATTTTATGATGATACCTGTTAGGCAGAGAACAATTATAAACATTAATTTGAATATGGAATTTCAATAATGACAGCTATGAAAATCTATCATTATTCAAATTGCAATAGTTAAATATGTACAACTTAATTTATTTTTCTAAATATAGAAGTACACTTTTTTTACAGTTTGAATATTAGACAACAAATTATTATTCGCTCAATAATAATTGCCTTAAGTATCATATTGTATACATGAAAACATTTAACCGTTATTTATTACAAAATTATTATTATTATATATAGTGCTATCCCAGAGTGTTGTTCATTATCACGCGATTATTATCAATTTTTGTTGTATATCAAATTAATAGGTTCCTGAACATCTCCATTTTTAGTTGATATATTTGTCGTTTGATCCTATATATTATTGTTTAACATTTTCAGATAATGATCTATAATACGAATAGAATTGTTTCATATATTTATGCTGGAAAAAATACCAAACTTTAAAAATGCCTGATTATGTATCAGAAAATATGTTTAATACCTGTATAATTTTCTTGGAAATATTATCAGACATTTAACATAATTGCTTCACTTATAGTGATTTAGATATTCTTTCGGCATTAAATCAAAAGTGTACAAAATAATGCTAAAGGTTTAAAGTATATTTTAATCTATATATATAACAGAGTAATCTCACTGATTCACTGACTGATTCACTCACTGATTCACTGACTCAACACGGATGTGGCGATCCTATGGGAGATAGAGTCACAATTTTTGGTGAGCAGGTTGATTTTAGGACCCTGACGCTCACTAAGACAGGATTTTGCGAAATACCCCCCACCGTTCCCCCCGCGGGGGGGGGGGGGGGGCAGCAGGCAAAAACCACCTTTATAAGCATATCTCGGCTCCAAATTGCTTCACGGTGAAGAAATTGCAGATGGGGAGACTAGACTTGAATACAAAAAAATCATTTTCTGCGATTTTGGAATTTTGGATTTTTAAGGGGGGTAGGGGGTAAAAATGAGATTTTCGGGGGCGCATAACGCAAAAACACATTTATAAGTACAACTCGGCACCAAATTACTTCACAGGGAAGAAATTGCATATAGGGAGACTAGGCTTGAATACGAAAAAATCATTTTCTGCGATTTTGGAATTTTTGATTTTTAAGGGGGGAAGGGGTGAAAATGATTTTCGGAGTTGCTGAAGACAAAAACACCTTTGTAAGCATAACTCGGCTCCAAATTGCTTCACGAGGAAGATATTGCAGATGGGGAGACTAGAATTGAATACAAAAAAATCATTTTCTGCGATTTTTAAATTTTGGATTTTTAAGGGGGAAAAGGGGTGAAAATGATTTTCGGAGGCGCAAGTGGCAAAAACACCTTTATAATCATAACTCGGCTCCAAATTACTTCACGATGAAAAAATTGCAGATGGGGAGACTAAACTTAAGTACAAAAAAACATTTTCTGCGATTTTGGAATTTTGGATTTTTCAGGGGGGAGAGGGGGTAAAAAGGATTTTCGGGGAGAAATTTCGCAATATATGGATTTTCGAGTAAAATTCTAACAGTAATAGCTCAAAGATATCAAAAAAAAAAAAAAAGCCAAATGTCTTCTTGAAGGTATTTGCAAAAACTCATTTTTGATTTTTTCCGATTTTCGATTTTGGGGGAAGGGGGGGGGGAGTTACGAAGGGGCAAATTCGACCCCTCCGAAATTTATAGTAGCTGAGGTCACAAATTTTAGTGTGTGGCTTATTTACGTGTGTCCAAAACTCATTGTAACGGGATTTTGTGAAATCCCCCCCATTTACCCCTTTGGGGCGTGGTGGGGAATAAAAGAGTAAAATCACTGATTCAACACAGCCGTGGCAATTCTATGGGAGATAGACTCGCAAATTTTGTTGAGTACGTTGGTTTTAGGAACGTGCCGCCCATTAAGGCGGGATTTTCCAAAATCTCCCCCAGCTCCCCCTGGGGGGGAGGCAGAAGGCAAAACCCCCTTATAAGCATAATTCGGCTCCAAATAGCTTCACGGTGAAGAAATTGCAAAGAGAGAGACTAGAATTTAATGGGAAAAAAATGCTGCGATTTGAGTTTTGGATTTTTAAGAGGGGGGGGGGGGAATGGGGTAAAAACTATCTTCGGAGGCAAATTTAGCAAAATACGGGTTTTCGAGTAAAACTGTACCAATAACAGCACAAAGATATAGAAAATCGCCAAGAGTCTTCTTGAAGATATTTCCAAAATCTCCTGTTTGTTTTTTTTTGTGATATTCGATTTGGGGGGGGGGTTACGAGGGGGCAAATTCGAGTCCCTCTTTTAGCGCTAAATTCATCCGGGGAAATCTGTAGGACCTGAAGTTACAAATTTTAGTGAGTGGCTTACTTACGTGTGTCTGACACCCACTGTAATGGGGTTTTACGAAAGTCCCCCCTTTTCCCCTTGGGGGGGGGGCAATACAAACCCGTTTCCAAGTATAACTTTGCTTTAAATTATCTCAGTAAGATTAATTTGTATATGTGGGTTGTGTATGCTTTTCCAACACACACAGTAAAAAGATTTTACAAATTTTCACCCTTAAAGGCGGGGGGGGGGGAGGCAAAAACACGCTTATAAGAGTAACTGTGCTCCAAATTGTCTCAGGATAACGATTTTTTGATATGTCAATTGTTTATGCGTACTGAAGACACGTACTACAAAGTGATTTTGTAAAATTCCGTCCTGGTGGGAGGGGGCAAAAAACATGTTTCCAAGCATAACTTTGATTCAAATTATCTCAGTAAGATTAATTTTTACATGTGAGTTGCTTATACATTCCCAACACGCATTATAAAGGGATCTTACGAAAATTCCCCCTCTCCTCCTTCAAAGGCGGGGAGGGAGGCAAAATACGCTTTTAAGAGTAACTCTGCTCCAAATTATCTCATAATAACGATTTTTTGATAGGTCGATTGGTTATGCGTAATCAAGACACGCACTACTAAGTGATTTTGTAAAATTACACCTTATCCCCCTTGGGGGTGGGGTGGGGCAAAATCATGTTTTCATGCGTAACTCTGCTCCAAACTATCTTAGGCGATTTTCTTATGTGCGGGCTGGTTATGCGTTCCCAACACGCACTATAAGGGGATTTTTGTGAACTTTTCCTTTTCCTACTTTTAAGAGCAGGGTGTGTGTGGGGGGGGGGCAAAAACACGTTTTAAAGAGTAACTCTGCTCCAAATTATCTCACGAAAGCGATTTTTTGATAAGTTGATTGATTATGCGTACTCAACACAAACTACAAAGGGATTATTTGGAATTCCGTGCTATCACCCCCTTGAGGGTTGGGGGGTGATTTAAAACACGTTTTCATACGTAACTCTGCTCCAAACTATCTTACAATGACAATTTTTGATGCGTGGACTGCTTATGCGTATTCAACACACACTACAAATTGATTTTGTGGAAATCTACCCTACCTCCCCATAGCCAGGGGGGGGGGAATTGAATTCAGTTTAGAGCGGTCCGGGATGGAGGGGCTAAAAAACACGTTTTAAAACATAACGCTGCTTTAAATAATCTTAGAATTCCGATTTTTTAATTGGTGGGCTAGGTATGTGTATGCAACATGCACTATAAAGGGATTTTGTGAAGTATGGCGAGTGGGAAAAGTGCTATCGAAGGTATCGAGAACTTTAACTTAGATTTTGACTGATTTCAATGATTTTATTATTATTATTATTATTATTATTATTATTATTAAGGATATGGTATTTTGAGACTTCATTTCAATATAATGACCAGCGAAGCGGGCAAAGCCTGCTAGTTATTTTATAAAAAAATAATTTCATTTTGGATTTCTGTTACTGTGAAATATTATCAAAAATATTTATATTTACATTTTTAACCGACTTCAAAAAAGAAGGAAGGTTTTCAATTCAACCCATATGCTTTTTTTATGTTTGTTAGCTTATAACTTCTGAACGGATGCTCCGATTTTGATACTTTTTATTTTGTTGAAAAGGTCTTCGACTGAAATAGGTGCCATTGTAAAATATTTACTATCTAAAGAAAATACAGGGGGCCAAAAAAAAATCAGTCCCAACTCTTTTAACTGCTAAACGGCTGCAGCTATATTGATAAAAATGGTATAAAAGTATAGCAAAGTGGCCATGGAGTACAAGGTTAAACCGCTTGCAGCGTCACCTGGTGAAAAATAGAAGATTTAGTGTTCCTATCTCGAAAACGTTTCTAGAGAAAAAAGTGAATTACAAAGTTGAAGAGTATCATCGATTAGTACAAAAAGATTGTTTAGACATTCAGGCTGGCGTTCCTATCACGGAAACGGTTCAAGACAGGGGAAAAAAGTCAATTATAAAATTGCAGAGCTTCATTGATTTAGTACGAAAAGATAGTTTAGACATTGATGCTAAAAATACAATGCTAAAAACGTGCATTTGTTTGTTTGCAATTACTTGCACTATACATACTTGAACTACATTACTCACGTTGTAGCGTAGCTGGGGAGACATACAGTAGGTAACAGAAGTGTCCGAACACTAGCAAAAATTCCTATGTAAAAAAAGTACACTTCATGAGGTTTTGTGAAATAAGTCCTTGTCGAATCTTGTTCTTAGTCAGTGTAAGAACATGATTTGATAAGAATTTAGTTAACAAAACCGTATGAAGTGTACTTTTTTTTACATAGGAATTTTTGCTAGTATTCGGACACTTTTGTTACCGACTGTACGTTATATAGTTCAAAATACGATTACTTGATACTTTTTGTTTTGTTGTAAAGATCTTAGTCCGAAGTAGGTCCCATTGTAATATCTTTACAATCTAAAGAAAATAAAGCGTCATCTGATGAAAAACAGCGAAATTAGCGCTCCTATTTGAAAAACGGTTCAAGATGGGAGAAAAGTTAATTACGAAGTTATAGAGCATCATCGATTTACTACGAAAAAACAGTTTTTAGACATTATTGCTGAAAATAGAACGCTTAAAACGTGTAGTTGATTGTTCGCAATTTGCTACACTGTTTAGCGCACAGTCGTTTTCAACCAACTTCAGAAAGGAGGGTGTTCTTAATTCGAGCTATGTGTTGTTGTTTGTGTTTGTAAGCTTATAACTTCGTAAGAGATGTTCTAATTAACCGACTTCAAAAAGTAGGAGGTTCTCAATATAAAGCGTATGTTTTCTTGTTTTTGTTTTTGTTTGTTAGCTCATAACTTCTGAACGGATGATCTGATTTTGATACTTTTTGTTTTATTGTAAAGGTCTTCGTCTGAAATATGTCTCATTGTAATATATTTACGATCAAAAGAAAATGCAGGGTGCCCAAAAAAGTCAGCCCCAACTCTTTTAACTGCTGAACAGCTGCAGCTATAGTCATAAAAATGGTATGTAGGTATACTAAAGTGGATATGTGGAAAGCGATTCAACCGCCTACAGCGCCACCTGGTGGAAAACGGTGGAGTTAGCGTTCCTATCTCGGAAACTGTTCAAGACAGGGGAAAAATGTGAATTATAAAATTGCAGAGCATCATCGATTTAGTACAAAAAGATAGTTTAGACATTAATGCTAAAAACAGAACGCTTAAAACGTGCATTTGTTTGTTCACAATTTCCTATTTTGTGCACACTTGAACGACATTGTATATGTCGTAGCGTAGCGAGTACATTTATGCTATGTAAAATTCAAAGTATGGTTATTGTAAGCGGTCACATCGATTAACGCATAGACGTTTCACTGCAAATGCGTGAAACACTTTTGCAACGCTATTAGAACGTAATAGTGAACACTTCTAACTAAAAGTGTTGTGATTGTATTAGGAATGTATTGCGATTGTGTTGCGCGAGGGAAAAAAAAAGTGTTGCGGAAGTGTTTTTGACAATTACAAGGACAAGAAATGTATTCAGATAGTGTTTCGATCAAAATTTAAGATCCCACACATATTCTAAACGCTTTTTAGAACATTTCTAAAACACATTCATCTTTACCGTTGATACACTATGGAAACGCTTATTAAACAGTATAGCCTATCCCGTGAAATAATATGCAGACATTTTCTTAATAATTGGCTCTGCAGTGTGTATTATGGGGATTAGATTCAGAAGGCTGCTAAAGGTGAGAAAACGAAACTAGTATGTTGTTGTAACAGAAACTAGTATCACAAAATTTTCTTCTATATTTTACTATTAAAATTCATGCAGAACAAATTTTTTATTCGAATAATTATATTTTTTTAATTATCACTTATTAAAATTATTTTTCTATGATGAGTGCAAGCGATTTTTATTTCAAATAAGCATAACACTAAATTATGTTTCTTATGCAATTATGTCTGTAGCAATTATGTTTCTTATGAAGTGTTCTAGCTTAGAACACCAAAAAGTGTTGTTAATTTGAGGACAAAATGTGTTCTTAAATGTGTTATTTTTGTGCGCGTGCGTTTGCAGTGATTTAAACCGACTTCATAAAGGAAGAGGTTCTCAATTCAAACCATGTTTCTCATTGTTGTTGTTGTTGTTGTTGTTGTTGTTGAAATTTGTAAGCTTAATACTTCGTAAGAAATGATTTAATTTTAATACTTTTTTTTGTTGTCGTAATGATCTCGGCCTGAAATATGTTTCATTATGATTTCATTAAGAAATAAACAAATTACAGGATACTCACAAAAGTCTGTTCTCACTCTAACTGCTGAACGCATGCAGCTACACTGGTAAAAGCAGTATGTAGGTATCCATGTTGAAACTTCTGTCCGTCAGCTGCAATGCATCTTTTGCTGTTTGTTTGAACTTTTCGCTTCGCAATTTCCAGCGCAGCGGAAGACACGTATTCACTGTAAAATTCAATATATATGCCTAACAGAATTTATGGTTACGAATGCAGCGTATGCGTTCCTTACATTTCTAAAGACATTTTAATTTAACGTATGTTCATTCAATAGATAGTTTTTTGCTCATATCCGATAAAGGCATGAAAAGTGACGCAACTTAAAAATGCAGCATTTGAGAAAAATCAACTTAAAAATAACTTGACTAGAATAAAACTGGCATAACTGTCTCTCGAGTGGATAACTTTGTAGATGAGATGTAACTTTTTTGTCCCCATTCGGTACATTTCATGTATTTTTCAGTGACCTAAACCATTTTTTGAGTTATGTCACTTTTCTTGGAAGTTCTGATTTGTGAAACTGCTGTCGAATGTCTTTTGATGTTCTGCTATATGAATAAGTTTTCACTGAAAAGAGAAAAATAAAATCTTTTTGTAAAAAAAATAGAACCGACTCCAAAAAGCAACTACTACTCAAACAACAACAACAACAAAAAAATGGTACGAAATAGAACTGTAAATTGCGCCTAAAAGTATAAAATAATTTCTTTCGCCAAACAACCTATAACACTACAATTAATCATAACTTTTGAAGTCGGCGCATAATTAAATAAAAATTGATACCTTTATTCAATACAAAAATCAAATCCTATTCAAAGTACACATCTGACACTGTCACCTGCAAAACGCAGCAGATATCTACTTTTATTCAAGAAAACATATCAGATTTCGTAAGCAGCAAAAGTTGGCGAAGATGCTGGTATCTGACATCTTTGGTGAAAGAAAAATCGCGAAATTATCTGGCAAACATATTTAATTTCTTTGGGATATCATTATTATTTTGATAAGGTATATTAAAAGAGCAATCAAGAATATGAAACAATACATCGTACAACACATATTATGAAAATGTACATCTTGCGTGTATATTTTTGCATTTCGTTTTGATCGCCAAATCCAAAAGCCACCAAAGATGACAGATATCAAAGTTATACCAAATTTGCAATGAAATCTCTAACTTCGTAGAAACATAAATGAAGAATGATCACTGTTCTGTGTAGATGCTACTAATGGACCAATTGTATACAGTGATAAAATAATAAAAAAGCATGAAAATGGATCATTCGAGACAACAGCATTTGTTGCTACCGATCTAAAAATAAACCTTTAAAAACTAATTAAATTTTATTTAGTTTTGCGCCGACTTCAAAAGTTATGATTAATTATAGTGTTATAGGTTGTTTGGCGAGGGGAGTTATTTTATACTTATAGGCGCAATTTACAGTTTCATTTCGTACCTTTTTTTTTTTTTTTTTTTTTTTTTTTTTTTAGTTGTTTAAATAGTAGTTGCTTTTTGGAGTTGGTTCTATTTTTTTTTTTTTTTTTCAAAAGGATTTTATTTAAAAATATTTTCTTAACTAAATCAGAGAAAAAAGACTCACTAATTCATGCGATTCTTTTCTCTAAAAAAAATCGCGAAATTATCTGGCAAACATATTTAATTTCTTTGGGATATCATTATTATTTTGATAAGGTATATTAAAAGAGCAATCAAGAATATGAAACAATACATCGTACAACACATATTATGAAAATGTACATCTTGCGTGTATATTTTTGCATTTCGTTTTGATCGCCAAATCCAAAAGCCACCAAAGATGACAGATATCAAAGTTATACCAAATTTGCAATGAAATCTCTAACTTCGTAGAAACATAAATGAAGAATGATCACTGTTCTGTGTAGATGCTACTAATGGACCAATTGTATACAGTGATAAAATAATAAAAAAGCATGAAAATGGATCATTCGAGACAACAGCATTTGTTGCTACCGATCTAAAAATAAACCTTTAAAAACTAATTAAATTTTATTTAGTTTTGCGCCGACTTCAAAAGTTATGATTAATTATAGTGTTATAGGTTGTTTGGCGAGGGGAGTTATTTTATACTTATAGGCGCAATTTACAGTTTCATTTCGTACCTTTTTTTTTTTTTTTTTTTTTTTTTTTTAGTTGTTTAAATAGTAGTTGCTTTTTGGAGTTGGTTCTATTTTTTTTTTTTTTTTTTTTTTTCAAAAGGATTTTATTTAAAAATATTTTCTTAACTAAATCAGAGAAAAAAGACTCACTAATTCATGCGATTCTTTTCTCTAAAATTAATGCTTAGTATAAGAAAGAAAAATATCTTTTATTCTTTAGACTTAAATATCAATAAATTGTGAGCATTAAATAGAATTAAAAAAAAAAAAAAATTAAACAGAAAAAAAGTGTTAAATATAAAACTAGTTTAAATAATCCATCTTAATCCACATTATTAAAATAACTGACATTCATAAATCATTTTCTTTTTTTATAATTTTGTTTGTTTATCATTTTTATTATTAGAAGAATAAATAAAATTATTTCTAACTTTACCGATCTATGAAATTCGTGGTAATAAATACTAGTGAACATATAAACTTATCTCTTTTTTTTTTTTTTTTTTCTTATATCCATAAGGTAGAGAAAGTATTGTTTTTGGGTCAAATTTTCGAAAGTGAGATTTTGTTATATTTACATGTTCTGAGGTCCCCTGAATACGAAAATCATGTTTTTAGCAAATGGTCTTTGTGTGTGTCTGCCTGTTATCAGCATATCTCAAAAACAAATTATGGCAGAAAGTTCAAACTTGGTATTCTAAATGTGTATTATATAAGGATGCTACACTAAGCTTTTTGTTGAGATGACGCAAATGGTTCGTGTACAAGGACACTCAAAAGTATTCAAATACATTACGTATATGGGGGAAATTGCAGGTAAGTAGAGTTTAACATCTATAGACTGCACTAAACTAAATGAAACAAATATATATTTTTTGTAATAGAGATTGCCAACTGGGAAAAAATGTATGTAGGAGCCTCGCCTCCCCTCCTGGGAGGGAAGTCCTCCCTCAAGGGGAGTAAATTTTCATGAGGGGTGTTTTTCAAAAGAGTTCGCCAATGCCTTTAAAACGAATGGTTGAACCATTGATCTGCGATAATTTAAAACAAAGTTATCGATTTTTCTTTTACTTTTAACGAAAAAAAAAAACTTAGAAAAAAAAAATCGTAATTTTTACAGAGACAGATTTAAAACTTAACAGAAACATTTTAATTGAAACTCTTAATTGAAGTGATAAATAATGTTACTTCTCTAGACGTTTCATAAAAATGTAAATTACCTGGATTTTTCACTTAAATATACGCAATAAATGATATTATTCTCTAGTAGCTTAATAAAAATCAGTTCCCGGTGACTTCACTTAACTATAAAACAATAATTGAATTTATATTACCCATTCTTCGAAGCGACTTAACAGGCGTCAAATTCGATTGTGCGCCAAAATATTATACTTCAGATATATTGACTCCAAGAACTAACAGGAAATGAAATCTCCCTATCTGCAGCCCTCATAATGAGCTAGTCATAAGTCAAAACTGAATCAGGAAAAAAATCAGAAAACATAATGTCATTTCAGCATCCCTTTAATATGATGGCGAAATAACTTGCATTTAGACGCAATCTCATTTTCAACAATCATATTTAAAACTAATTTACTTGGTTAATTTCGCAAAGTCCGATGTTTTCCTTTTGAACATGTAACTGCTAGCTAATCTTCGTAGAGTATCATTGCAAACAGAGTAAAAACTTCATTTCCAACTCGACTACATTCCAATTTACGCTTGGCGAACATCCTACAGAAACTCCTTGTAATCTCACAAACTCAGCATCTACATTATTATGAGCATCCTGCACTGCCTGATCCCCACTTGGAGGATCAAAATTGTTATGGCATGTCTTCGGTGCGTCTCAGATCGTCGTCAATTACCCGATACGCAGTGCTATTGCAACTTTAAACCCAACCAACCAACCTGCACTGTCTGAATGGTTTACAGCTTTCGTAGCCCTTAGAAAACTTAGAACATCCCGCAAAGTGTTCAGAGATTGTTAGAAACGGTTTTTGGTTAATAGCTGTCGCAATTTTCTGCACTGTTATTCCTCTGTTTTTGTTACAATTTGGGAAATTCTCTATTCTGCGTGATCATTGAAAACTCAGAGACGACCTTAATTTAATCGTTCAGGCCATATATATACTTTACGGTCCAATCTTGACATCACAACAGCTGTTCATTAACATTTCAGAAATACGTCATTTCGTTAATTCTTGCTCCATAAATCAAAGATCTTACTATTTCCCCCAATTTCAAAATCAGGGAACCCCCCCCCCTTGTACTTACAAGTAATTTGTCTATACTGATATCACAGTTACTCAACTTTCTTTTTTAAATTTAATCTAGCCCTCTATCAGCAACAGGGTAACGAAATGATCTATTTGCATAAAACTATTTTGTAGTAATAATAAATAGGCCGCTCAATGCAGACCATATATAATTGGAAGAAGATAAAAAGTACTGATTTAGGCAGCAAAAGAAATACTTTTATATAAGTTAATTGCCTTTTCAGTTTACTCACAATTTGTTTTATTATATTTTTAAACAAATGTTATAACGGAACAAAA
Source organism: Salticus scenicus (assembly GCA_963930645.1). Lineage (NCBI taxonomy): Eukaryota > Metazoa > Arthropoda > Arachnida > Araneae > Salticidae > Salticus > Salticus scenicus. Next base: position 55,668,689 of record OZ005656.1, read on the forward strand.
AATATTATTAAATAAGCACCACTATTTCTAATAAAATACATAAGAGAGCACATGCGTTCTTTTCAAAAGTCATAAGAAAATATTCAACATTTCTTTTCGATTTCTGAAATCATATACTATAAAGCCTGTATAAAAGTATTAAACTCTAAGTTTAAAACATTTCAGTTTATACGAATTATGTCTAACAATCTTAGAATCCGACATCCGTTTCCATAAATATAAAAATACTTGTCACAAAAATATTAGAAAATTTCTTTGATTTACCGAAGTTATACAATTTTCAGGAAGTTAATTTTTTTTTACAAATAATGCAAATTCTTTTATAAAATGTATAGAAATAATCCTCAAGCAACTTTAAAAGATTTTTCAAAAGTTTCGATTTCACTTTTTTTTAAAGATATACCACTAATAAAATATTAAAATATTCTTTTATTCATACAGATTTCCTGCTTTTATGAACGTGATTGCGAAAAAACTGAAAAATATTATAAATTTGATTCTAATTTTTTATAAATTGGTAATCGTGTTTATTTTTTTCTTTTCTCATTTTATTATTATTATTATTATTATTATTATTTAGCAGATTTTTCTTTAATTCTATAAAAAGAATGCATTACTTGTAATGAAAAAAGGATTTTTAACCTTTTGAAATTTTAAGTTAAATAAGTTCTCATTTTAACAAATTTTCACTTTTTAAATTTAATATATGTTCTTTTTTTTTCTTTTTTTTTTTTGTATGTAAAACTTTTTTCGTAAACAATTTTCCCATCTGGTACACGAATTATTAAACTTTTTAATTTAATTTTTAGAATGCCGGATTAAAGCATACATTCACGCATGATTCTACGTAGTTGTTCGAAAAACATATAATTTCTTAGAAAGAAAAAATGAGGTAACAGCAAGTGCAATTGTGTTACTTCCTTGTTACCCACCCCAGTTCTTTCCAATTTCATCATGCAATTCGTTTAAAAATGACATTTTTGTGAGTGCAGCTTCGTATTTTTGGTTCTGTACAATCAAGCTGAACCTCAGTTATGACTATAAGATATTAGGTTATATATTGCTGAACTTCAAGAGATTTATTGTAAATAAAATGTCATCCTGATGAATTCTTCTTCGTCCAAAGCGAAAAGCTTCGATATATAATTATATCTTTTTTAAATAATAATAGCTCTGTTAGAAATATTAATATCAATTTAATTTCTAGAACACTTCATAGATCCATTAATTATAATGAACTTATTTTTTTATTTATTTTTTATTTATTATTTTATTTTATTTTATTTTATTTTATTTTATTTTATTTTTTTACGGTACCTATTTATTTTTCTTTTATCTAACCATTTTTCCAAAAACACAAATCCTACGAAAAAAAAAAAAAAAAAAAAAAAAAAAAGGTGATAGAGATGTAAACCAGCAGTAATTACTATATATACATGTATATTTTCGAAAATAGGTTTACGTGGTTAGACATCGCGTTAGGATTTTTGGTTCGTTAATGGTCCAGCATCGTTTAGATATTTCATATAACACATATTACGCCGTTTGTAAGCTTATTTTAAATGACATTCAAATTAGATGAAACCATTGTCCAAACAATTCTCACAAAATAAAATGCTGAACACATTTAGAACGCATAAATATATTTCTTAGAGTTCGTCTGTAGGGAAAAAGACGGTAATGTAAATTTATTACAATGAAATACATAACAAAGTTAACAATATTAGATAACAATCGTAGCTTATAAGTATTTGATTATCAATACCTTATTAGTATTTTTATATAACTACTTACTTTCAACACCATTAAATATATTTTTTTTTTTCACGTTTGTCTTACAAAAGACGTTAATTTAAATTTATTGCAATGAACTACTCGCCATGCATGATAATGTTTTTTTTTTTTTTTTTTTTTTTTTTTTTTGTATTCATTAAAAATAAATTAAATTAAATATCGCTTATACGTATTTCATTATCAAAAGCTTATTAGAATTTTTGTTAATATTTTAATTTACTTTTTACATTATTACTACTACACTTTTTTTTTTCTATGCAGGGTCAATAACACGATCATTATTGTACATAATAGAATTTTAGTTTGTAAACCGATAGAATAAATTTTCTTCTAATTTTTAAAATAAAAAGAAATGAAAGAGTTTACAAAACTTTCTTTATAGTAAAACAAGATAATTCAATAAAAGTATTTCCGTTACAATTTCTTTTATTTTAATCAAGATTTCTTTTGTATTTTTTTCATCTTTTTTTTTTTAGCAAATTTATAATTTAATTATACCTCTCTTTTAAAACAGAAAGTTATATATATCTATATGTATATATGTGTGTGTGTGTAAATTAACAAAACAAAATTACGTTTGCTTGCTTGCTCATGACGGTGTTATTCATTTATTTGAAAATCTAATTTTATGTATGCATAAAAAGAATAAATATATGTATTTGTATAAAAATGATTTATTGAAAAAAGAAAAAGCTTTTTTCCAAAATGTATTTTGAAATAAAACATTTCAAACATGGAATAATTTCTGTTTAGATTTCAATAAGAATCCATAAAGACAGAAAAGATGCACTGTAAATATATACAAAAATAATCTAAATTTTCATTTTTTCCGTCCTACGTTTTAAAGTTGACATTACTTCCTATTGAAAATGAATAAAACAGGACCTGGTTATAGAGTATGAAATATATGTATTTTTGTAAAGTAAAGCTTTATAACTATTCATTTTGATATATTTTTAGAAACTGCGAATTTATTATCAGGAATTGAAACGAAAAGATACAGACAATTTTACATAGAAGCTGTTTTCTGACTTTTCTATGAAAGAAAAAAGATATGATCAAATCTACCTTTTTCTTCAATAAAATATTTATGGTTTCATTATACGTTTTTCCACATCAAAACTATTTGATAGAAATACCTATTTATATTTTTTGCTATTTGAATTTATGTTTTAGTACCTTTAGCAAGTACATATTATATTGATGTCAATAAATGTCCTTCATTAAAATTTTCAGTATGTACACCAATTATTGTTCTGCTACAAAACAAGTTTAAAATTTATTTCAAAATAGTGAATTTATTCTAAATAACATATTAGATTAATTTATGAATAAATTAATTTAGGAAACAGTGTGACGTAATAAGCACAATAAAATATAAATTTCCAATTTATGTTTTAAACTCGAATTATTTATTTGGGAATTACAGAGGAAAGGAGGTCATTATGGAATAGTGTTGGAGAGAAATTGTTAATTTCAGATATTCTCCAAACTGTGTCGTACATTGCGTTCACTACATTAAAGTTAAACCCAAGTTCTTTAAATATTTTTTAATGGGTCATAAAACTTATCTATTTATTAAGGAGATAACTTCAAATTAAAATAAATTTTCCAAAATAAATAATTCCTTAATTAATAGATATACAAAGAATTTCATTAATAATGCATTTTATTAAATATTTTGGTCTCTTATACAAAACTAATATTTTATTCAATTCAAGTTTAATTTTATTCAACATTACTTTAGGTAGTACTCAGACATGACTAAATAAAAGAATAAATGGGGATAGATACCATTAAATATATATTTTTTTTTTTAGACTATAAAGTTTTGACTCACCCAGATGAGCATTATAGAGGTTATTCCATCGTAAACGGCAGTAGGACATTTCTACATCTTTCCTCTTTATATTAACTCTCAAGCAAATCATAGATGACTTCTATTTAACAATTCTAGGGCGCTTCGAGATTCTGGAATAGGAATACACTTGGATGCTCCATTCGATAGATTCTTTTCAAAGATGAATCATAGGTGTTTAGGTCTCTTCGGGATGCTCATATTTTTCATATTTTGAGATTAAAATTCAAGGGCAGTTGATGAGGGAGGAAGCAGGATATCTGGAGAACCACCGGGAGATTGCACCACCGGGAGATTCCATCACTGTCTCGCCGAAAAGTTGACCCCGAAGCCGTCCTCGCACTTCTATAAAAAATGCTCTTCTTAAGTCGAGGGGTGAAGGGAGAGTGTGTGTGCGGCGTGCGGGTGGCCTATAGTTCCCTAGCCTGGAGTTGTTTTTTTTATGCTCCATTCAAGTTTTATGAGTCCTACAAATTTTCCTCTTTCCATCTTTGTTCTATAATGTCACTGGGCAGCCAGCTAGTCTAAGAGATTCCTACCTCATTTTTTCCCTTCTCCTTCAATTTTACAAGCAGCACTTATAAATTTATCTTATTCTTATTTCAAAGCAAATAACTTTTTTTATCAAAATATTTACATACAGATTAATAATTACTTTCCATTATTCTATCACAAAAAATATTTATACATAAATAGCTATATGTTTAAATGAAAAATCATTTATGTATCTATATATATATCTAAATGTGTAATTTTAATTACAACAATTAGTCAGGAAATATGGAATACCTACCAAGGTTTTTGGCTGTGATTGGTGCTGCTATTTCTTCAAAATACCATGAATTACTCATGAAGGACTCCCATGAAGCAATACAGTAAGAAGCAGCCGTTTGTTGTTTTCGTACCATTCTCTATATTAGAACAAAATATGTTTTGTGATTTTCAAGAGTCTTGTCAGGTACATTTTCAAACATTTAAACTTACTAGTACACATGTGATTTGAACATTGATGTTAAGCATACTTTATGCTCAAAGATTTATATTTTGTTATACTTTGGTCGTTTTTTAGTTGAAAAAAATTGTGTACATCAATTTAAAAGTTCATTTTCCAAGATGGCGTTTCGGGTATTATGGAATACTAGGTATTACATAGTATCCTCTGAAATTGACTTCATGTATTCAACTAAAGGAAAAGAAAATAAAGGTGCCAAATGTATCTTCTGTCACAGAAAATTCTCCGAAGATGATTTTTTGAAGTCTAATTAGTTTTTCTATGTTTTAAACAGTTTAAACCACCTATTCCATATTACCCGACTATTTCATATTAACCTCCATTTGTAACTTTTTTTTTAAAGTAAACTTTTTATAACAACAAAATATTTTTTTTTTCTTTTTTTTTAAGTGACAATTCAATACAAATAATTACACTATGTACTTACTCATCATGATTTTGGAGATTTTTATTAAGACCAAGTAAAGTTATTTTAAGAAATGTAAATGGCATTCCATAATACCCTCCTCTCTTCTACATTTAGAAAATTATTTATTTGGAAATTAGTTTTTAAAACAGAAATTTAGAATGGAAATCTTGGTATAATGATATCATAACTTTATGTTGAAATAAAAATAAATAAATAAATAAATAAAGTCTTTTCTCTCAATAAAATGAAAAAATTTGCGGGAAAAAAAATAATAATAATACAAGTTCAATATATTTATTTTTAGTCTCCTACTTTGCTCATATTATATAATAGACCTGATTTCTATCTAATAGTTATTACTTTCTTCTATATGTAATATAGAGAAAGTATTGGATTCGCGAAAATTTTCGACCTCCGTTTTTTGATGGATTTACATGTTTTGGGATGTCTAGATTACGAATTAATAGTTTTCAGAAAATGTCTGTCTGTCAGTATCATTTTTTTGTGGACGCTGTATCTCACGAACCAATGAATGAAATTTAACCAAACTTGGTATTTAGTTGCACCCTGACATAAACTGGTGCTGATTAGATTTTGGGATCAATAGCTCAACAGGAGGCGTTGTGGTCGCATTTTATGCAAATTTTTAACATGGCAGCATAGGACAAAACTCCGTATAAATGGGCATAATGAGAGTTATTTTAAACTTGTGATTGTAAAATTAATATGAATTATTGATAATAGTAGTAGTTAACTAGGAAAAAAATTTTGTGCATGTGGGGGCATCGGTCCCCCCCCCTGGGGGGAAGTACCCCCCGGGGAAGTAAATTTTCAAGATGGGTATCTTTCGAAAGGTCTCGTTGATAATAGTAATAGTTAACTGGGAAAAAATTTTTGTGCATGTGGGGGCATCGGTCCCCCCCCACACCGGGGGGGGGGGGGAAGTACCCACCCGGGGGGGGCAAAGTTTCAAGATGGGTATCTTTCGAAAGGTCTTGTCAATACCTTTAAAACGAATGGTTGAACCATAAATCTGTGATAATTTAAAACAAAGTTATCGATTTTTTTTACTTTTAACAAAAAAAAACTTTTTTTTTTTTTTTTTTTTAACGAAATTTAACCAAACTTGGTATTTAGTTGGTCCCCGACATAAAGTGGTGCTGATTACATTTGGGGATCAATAGATCAACAGGTGGCGCTGTGATCGTATTTTTTCTAAATTTTTAACATGGCAGTATAGGACAAAATTTCGTATAAATGTACATAATGAGAGTTATTTTTAACTTGTGATTGTAAAATTAATATGAGTTATTGATAATAGTAATAGTTAACTAGGAAAAAAAATTCTGTGCATGTGGGGGTATCGCTTAAGTACCCCCCCCCCCGGGGGTACTTAAGCGAGGGTAAATTTTCAAGATGGGTATCTTTCGAAAGATCTCGTCAATACCTTTCAAACGAATGGTTGAACTATAAATCTGTGATAATTTAAAACAAAGTTATCGATTTTTTTTACTTTTAACAAAAAAAAACTTAGAAAAAAAAATCGTACTTTTTTACTTAATTTTTTAAATTATCTAATAACTTAATTTTTTAAATTATCTTATTATGAAAGATACATTTAATGTTTAAAAAAAGGAAGAATGAAAATATTCAAGAAAAATCTGTTAAAACCCAAAAACACTCTGAAAAAAACCAAACCCGATAAAACCCAAAAAACCCTGATAAAACCCGAAAAAACCCACTGGGCTTGAAAACAACCAGGCAGAGTTCATACTCATATATGGGAAAAAAATTCCTTAAGTTCCCAGACAATTTTCAAGATAATATTAGCGACATATTACAAGAAACACTCCTCTAGACAGGACAAAATACGCAGCTGCTTCCTCTGTATGGTATCATATTACTGTCGACCATGATAGAAATTAAAGGAGAAATCATTGTTGACATGCGTATTTTCACAATGCTTAATCAACTGAATTTTGATATGAAGCTAAACAAGAAAAATATAACTTGAGAGAAAGAAAATATTTGTTTTTCCACGTTTTATAACCGATTTTCCTTGACTTTTAATGAAAATTTTTATTTTCCCTGACTTTTCCCTGACTTTTTTTTAACAAATTCCAAATTCCCTGAGTATTCCCTGTTTTCCAGGTTATCCCTGACGAGTATGAACGTGGCCGGGTTTTTTTCCAACTCTGGTGAAAAGACATCCGTTTATGCGTAAAATGAAGTGAAACAAATCATACAGACATTAGTAAAACAGCCATATGAAATTATACGGCTTCTGTACTAAATTTGACTAACTTTTTATATTATTATCCTCATATCATTAAGTTAGTGATAAATATGCGAATTGTTTGTATTATATATTACAACGTATTTTTTTTTTAATACGGAATTAAAAAAATAATAATATATTGTAATTTATATTGTAATTTCATAATTTTGAATTCCCGACTTCTTAAAACATTCAAAAGCCTAAACAAATATCGTAAGTTTGAAATTATTCAATAATATCAAAATTCTCAACATTTACAAGACGAAGAGCAAAAAAACACATGACATGCAAAATGTGGCAAATAAAAACTGCAAAATTGAATGGTGAAAATAAATAAATAAATAAATAAAATAAAGAGACATTAAAACTGTTTAAAACTAGTATGGTGTGGCCACCACAAGACTTTCTTCTATATAATATTATACAAATTCATGCAGTACAAATTATTTATTGAATTATTAAATTACTTTCCATGATAAATGCAGACAATTTTTATCTGACAAAATTATAACACTAAACATAACTTTTTTTTTTTCTTTGAGTTAAAAAATGAAAAGACATCCACAACTTTCTTTTAAATAATCCCAGATCTATGGTTGAACCATTTATTTTAAAGGTATTGATGAGATCTTTCAAAAGATGATACCCTTATTGAAAATTTATCCCTACCCTCCAGCTAGGTAAGTGGTGCACCCACATACACAAACCTTTTTCCTAGTTTACTACAATTTTTTTCAATAATCCATATTAATTTTACAATCACATGTAAAAATTAACTCTGATTATGCACTTTTATACGAAATTTTGTCCTTTACTGTGATGTTAAAAATTTAGAAAAAAGGGATCACAGAGCTACCTGTAGAGCGTTTGACCCCCAAATATAATCAGCACCAGTTTATGTCAGAGTTCAACTATATACCAAGTTTGGTTGAATTTCGTTCATTGGTTCATGAGATACAGTGCTCACAAAATTTGTGGTACACACACACAGACACACAGACGGATATTTTCTAAAAACAATCAAATCATGATCAGGACGTCTCAAAACGTATAAATTCACCGAAAACCAGAGTTTGAAAATTTTCAAGCATCCAATACTTTCTTCTTATACATACAGAAAAAAGCAAAAAGCATAACACTTCCCTTCATTAAAAGTATATACACTTTTTATTACTTTCTTCTATATTCAATAGAAGAAAGTATTGGATTCGTAAAAATTTTCGATCTCGGGTTTTTGATGCATTTACACGTTTTCAGAGCTGTAGACCACGATTTGACCATTTTTAGAAAATGTCTCTATCTGTGTTTGTGTGACAAAATTTCATGGTGGCTATATCTCAGGTACTACTGCACAGAATTCAGTAAAAATTAGTATGTAGTTACACATTGACATACATAAGTGCCTATCAACTTTAGGTAAAAATTTTTCAAGAGTTTGAGTTGCCATCCCGATTTATCTAAATTTTTAACATCGTGGTATAGGGCAAAATTTTGTATAAATGTACATAAAGAGAAATATTTTTTTAATAATGATTATGAAATTTAAAAGAATTGTTTGTAATACAGATAGTCAACTGGGGAAAAAATTGTGTGTGTAGTAGTCTTCCCCCACGAGGGGAGTAAATTTTCATGATGAGTGTCTTTCAAAAGAGATCGCCAATACCTTTAAAACGAATAGTTAAACCATCGATCTGCAATAATTTAAAATAAAGTTATCGATTTTTTTATGTCATATTGAGAATAAAATTGACTTTTTTTTTTTTGATATTTAGTGCTATGCTACTTCTCTAATATGGAAATCGTCTGCATTATCAAGGAAGATAATTTCTTTTAAATAATAATTTTAATAAATTATTTTTACTGAGTGAATTTGTATAGGAAAATATAGAAGAAAGTAATGTGGTGGCCACAACATACTAGTTTTTTCTTTTCTTTTTTTTTTTTTTTTTTTTTTAAATACTTTCTTACATTTATTTGATAAGAATATATCATACGACAAAATAAATTCGAGTAGCTAATTGATAAGGACAAACAGTGGGGTTTTGTAAATGTAATATTGTAAACATATTTTTAATGATGTTAGAAAATATTCATTACATAATTTTCTTAAAATTATTTATTTGAAAATATGATAGCTAATAATATTGTTTTTAATTTCATAGGTAAGAGACCCCTGTATTATATTTTGTTTTTCAACAATGCAAACTCTTACAAGCTAACAATATTTTAACCTTTAAAACTATTTACTTTGTTTTAAAAATGGATGTTCAAAATAACTCCTCTTTTAAAGTTTCAACTCGAACTTCCACTTCAAAAAACACTTTCTTTTTATATCTCTCTTTTTTGTGAGGATGGGTTGGGGGGGGGGGTAAAGATTTGTTAACTTTAACACGGAGGCAGAAATCGAAACTAGTGGTTTCATGCCATCGTGTAATTGTAGTGTGGCCGATTAGTTAGCGTCCTGGTTATCAGATTTAAAGTACGAGATTTGAACATCGATTCTGTTTTGCATGTTACTAGTGGTTCGCATTTTACTTCACTTCAAGCACTATGTCTAATAAGCCTTTATGAACTATAAAGAAAATAAAACCGTAAAGCGGCAACCCCAACCCAGCCCAATTCACCTCATTCTGTGACAATATGTAAGGACTTTTTCTTTCAAAAAAGTTATTATACATCAGATATTGTATAATGATATATTTTGCTATTTTATTCACATTAATGTAGAAAATACAACTATTAAATTATTTCTGGCATACTGAAAGAATAAATACACATTCATTAAACTATTTTTAATGATTAAAGAAGTCAATTTAAATTTAGAATATGAATTAAAAATCTATGTTTTAAACAACTAATTTTTATTTATTTTTAGAAATTTCTAGAACCAGTATGTATTTTCACTTTTTGTAGCAGATTTATATATACATACATATATTTATATATATATATATATATATATATATATATATACATATGCAAACAAATTTTTTACTGGCAATTTGAGAAAAAAAAATAATGATTTTAATATTCTAAAATTTAATTAAAAATAATGTCCGAGAAATAAAAATTTTAATGAGCTATACTTCCTAACACTGCCCTAAGAGCACAAAATGTTCTCGAAGTGTAACAATAACATAATATCTAAACATTGTAAATGTTGCGAAACGTTTTGAAACATTCAGTTTGCTTACACGTTGGTTTAAAAAACGACGAAATGTCTACAATCACGACAAACAATCGGATATGTAAAAAGAAAATTTTAGTCCTTTGACAGATAGAACATTGGAAAGGGTGACAGTTTAATATATAGATATATATATATATATATGAGAGAGCATGCTGGAATGTGTTACGGTACTGACAGATTATAAAATTTTTGGAAAAAAAAAATTAAGTATTCTGTTTAGCATGGGTCTAATTAGATATCTCTGAAGTTTTGATATTTTAGAAAAGTCTTTATTGAATAAAAACAATAATTTATCAAAATCTATTTTTCAGATTAAAATGCACCATTTTACTTTATTAATAACGTTAAAAAAATATTAATTTGAACTATTTTTTTTTTAATGAATATAAAGCTTAACAATGGAATTTTTAGGTATTTCATATCATTAAACATTTAGATAACTATCATTGGCAGACAAAGCAAGGTTTAGCCTGATTCAGCATATTAAACGCAAAAGGTTTATCTATAAACGACATTTGAAAACTAATTACCATCCTAAATCACAAAAATTAACATTAGGTATTAAAATGAAACGCCGATTTCATATAATTTGTATTTAAATTATGCATTACTATTTAAATCCTAATTTCAAACCATTTAAACGACTTTAAATTCGTGTAATATTTAATGTTATAATCGAATTTTAGTTTCATCTAATGTAATTTAATCAATCTTTTAAATTATATACATATATTCTGACTCTTTATTCATGCATGTTCGTAATTCTTTATATTTGTACTAGGTCATTGTTAATACACAAAATGCTCTCATCCTAAGGTATAATTTGTATTAATTTACTATATTTATTTATTTTACCATGTTTTTATTAACTCGCTTTCTTGTTTGTTAGTTTGTCAGTAAAAACCTTGTAATCGATTTTTAACTAACTTCCCGACTAGCTAAACATTTGAAACTTTTAGAATAGCTCAGAACTCGATGACAACGAATACCTCGAAGCACGATTTTCGAAATTTCGATTAGTTTTCTTTTAATTAATTAAAATATAAAAGTAATAACCTCTTAATAGCTTTAAAATCAGCCATTTAAATATTAGCTATAATTGTTGCCAATAAATAAACAAATAAATAAAAAAGTAATAAAATAAATACTAGTTCATTTTCTTTCTGCATAAAAATAAATACATTTAATTAAACGTGAACGTTAAAAAAATAAATAAATAAGTAAATTAATTATGAATCTTACAAAATCTGACGTCATTATCACTTGGAAAACTTTATACGCATTGATAAAGTGCTAATATAGTTCTATAGCTATGATTCAACAAAAAAATTAAGAACATGCTATATATATATATATATATATATATTTACTTAAAATCCGAAAAAAAGTATTAACCAGTTTAAAAAGAACTAACGTTTTGACTTGAATCTTAAACACAGAATATCGATGCAATACATAAATACATACATACATATATATATATATATATATATATACTTAAAACACGTGTAAAGACATATAAAACAGAGTTTACGTAGTGAGTTAAAAAATAAGAAGAAAATAAAAATATGGTAGAATTATCTTTTGAAACACCAATTTTCGAGATCTAAAACTGCCTTACGTAATCAGGATGACTGTTTATTTTCCTGTAATAACCACGTATACATGAGAAAGGATATCTAAAATAGATTTATGTAGCAATTTTCAAGAAAATCATTAGAGCCGTTTTTGAGATAATAACTTTTACCAAAACTTGGCATACTCAATTATTGATCGGAAAGCAATACTTACATACAAAAGAATATTTAAAAGGGAGTTAATATGGCGAGTTTGAAAAAAATCTGTACTGCCGTTTTTAAAGGAACGCACTTGCGGGACCAGAAATTAAGCTATTTTGCAGAACGCCTATCAATTTTCCTGAACTGACCAACTATATCATTCGAAAGGACATATAATAAGGCGTTTAAGCAGCATTCAAGGAAATCGTTAGAACCTTTTATTTGAGTTACGGACTTACGGTCCCACTTCCGGCTTCCGATGTTCCACTACCGTTTGTCCAATTTTCACCGAAATTTGGAAAAGTCATCTGTACACCAGACCTGTATAAATTGTGAAGTTTCGCAGTTCTATTTTTATTAGTTTCGGAGGTATGACAGCCAGAGTATTCCCCACATACATATATACACACACAGTGACCAATTGAAAAAAACTACTTTTTTGGACTCAGAATAATTTGAAACGTGTAAATCAGGTGCAAACTCGACATCGAATTTTTGGACCGAATACAATACATTCATTACCAACGACAGTCGGGTAATGAAAGTAATAATCAGGTGAGGGCATCCATAAAAGGACCATGAAGCTGAAAGAAAAATACCCTGTGTGACAGAAAAACGTCGTATTGTAAATAGTAAAAGAGACATCCCACATGGTTTTTCTCCCCAAATTTTGAGTATAACAGTTAGGGAGAAATGATGAGAATCGATAAAGGTCGTTTGATAGGAGAGAAAGAGGAATTTTGATTGTAAATTTGATTTGAGACCGATTCGATATCGCGTGTTCACCTGATTTATACGTCTTAAGGCCTCCTGAGTCCAAAAGAAATATATGATAATATTGCTTTTTCTTAACTTACTAAATATATACAAGAAAAATCTTACTTTAAATAAATAAAAAAATATAAATTGTCGCGAAGAATGTTCCGATCAATTACTTCTTTCGTGAATTCCCTACGGTAAAATCTGTAGAAGGAAGTTTTGCAATACTTTGATTGAGTCAGAAAGGAGAAAGAGTTTTAAAGTATTCAGCTAGCGTTATGATCATGATTCTTTTTGTTTTTCTTTCTTAATATATAATTTATTTAATTATGTCGAAAACTGAAGTTTAAGAATTGTTCTTCTTTTAGTATATTTTGGAAAAAGAAAATAATATATATATATAAGATAGAGATAGATACATAGATAGATAGACATAGATAGACATAAAACAAAATTAAATAAATATGATAAATCTAATGTTTATCAATTATGATACATATAAAGAAAGAAAAGTTGATGATTAATATTTAGAGAAAATAATTTTGCTTGCTTACCTCCTACACACTCAATTCCCTACATACATATTTTTTTCTGTAAAACTAGAAAACCTTGTATTAAAGTTGCATATATTTTTTGAAATTTGTAGTTTAAAGATATATTGTTTGTTACGGGTTTCTTTATTATACATTTTTGGGGGGAAATACTATCAACAGATAAATGTAAGTTTCAAAGAAGATATTGCTAGAGTATTAGAAATCGAGCAAAAGGTTGTTGATGAATAATCATCATACAATGATTCATTGAAATATCGATTAAAGGATACTGTCGTGTATTTCAAATTTTTGTTTACGCGATAAGGTCGGTAAATGTAATTGCATCGGAATCTTGAATTAAAACCTTTCAATAAGCATTGTTTTATCGATAAAATGTACTAATATATATATATATATATATATATAATAAAACAAAAGACAAATATATTACTGTTTGGTAGCGTTAAGACCTACAGACTGCAGCCACGAATGCTATAAGCAACACCACTGGATCGCTGACATTTTCGAAATGACTTGTACTTTAACAATTACTTAAACATTAAGTTTTGTTTTTTTTTCCTTCGAGGTCATTCGGCTAGTGTACACTACTACTTTAATATATTGTACCTCCATTGTGTACTGCAATTATGCGCATCTTCGTTCCACACTAAATTTTACATGTCGTGACGTCTGCTTGTTGGTGATAAACCGAGGTCCCTAACAATTTACTTTAACTTAATTATAATTAGGACAGATCTTAATCTTAAAGAATCTATAAAATTAAGCACTTAGAAAACTTTAGCAATCTGATAGCTTCTATGTCCATCTCGACGTAAGTATCGTGCTCGAGCTATTTTCACTTTAAGAATTGACTAAGCTCCAATGATTTTACAAATCATATCTGAAACTCGCCGTCCGAAAACACATTTTCATATTTTTGGAAGTTTCTTTAAAATATTAACTAGAGAATGTCTCTTCACATTTTTTATCTAAAACCATGTATCCGAAAATTGCTGACATCCAACTGAATATCAAAAACATCATAATTTCCTTCAACACTTTATATATTTCCATTGAAACATATATGAAGGTAGAAAATATTATGCTCTTTATATCTTCATGCTGAAACCAAGCGCCAAGCTAAAGTAAATCGACTGGCAATTTTTTCTTACACGTATCCAAATCTTCTATGGAATATTTCGCACTTTCTCCAAGACCATCGCCAGTAGCTAAACCAAGATTTGACTGGTAACCTAATCTATAATAACTTAGCACTCCATGTTCAATTACAGAACGATTTCGAGCAGTAAGCGCTAAAGTGATTGAATGTACACACATCTTCACATCCACAGATGTAGGTCTATTCCCTTCGTTTAGGATCAAAATTGTGATGGCCTGCCTCCGGACCATCCTTAGGGGTGCGTCCATTACTGCCGCCAATTGCCCATTGCGCAGTATTAGTGCGACAATAAACCCAACCAACCAATCATCAGATCTAGGTCTAAGTGATATGTCCTGACATTAGGGATGTGGGTTTTCCGGAAAATTTTGAAACTGAAAATTTTCTGGAAAATTTACCGAAATTTTTCCGGAAAATTTTCTATCTCTAAATTACGAAGGTTTTGTAAAATAAAACTAAATACATTAAAAGCTACAAGTAAACAAAACTATTCAAAGAAAAATATGAATAATTATTCAATTCAAAAATAAATAAATAAACAAAACACAGAAATTATGATTTAGTGGTTTATTAAACATGTATAAAGCTAGAAAGTTATAATTTTTAATGACTGTTTTGCAAGTATAATGGTTGAATAATCTATATAAAAAAGCTGTCTGTGAACGTTTTGTAAGCTGTCAGAGACCCTCACATATCACTGCCAACAGCTGAACCCTATTATTATATAGGGAAAACTTTTATGAGAATTAATGATTTTTTTTTTTTTTTTAATTCTGTTTTCATTATTTAAAAAAAAAAAAAAAAATCTAGAAAAATTAAATTTGTTTTTGTTTTTCCCAAAATTTATTTATTTAATTTTTAATACTTCATACTGCAGTTACTAAGTGGAAAAAATTATCAAAGTTTTTTTTATGGATTGGTTGATTTTATGGATTTATTATCCAAGAAGTAATCCTAAATGGCTTTAACTAGGGCATTTAAATCCATTTATTTTGAATCGGTTGACTTTTTCGAGGTTGACATTGCTAAAAAGCCTAAACATACATATAAACACTAATAAAATATCTTATTTTGGTATAAACGACCATATTTCACAGTTTGAAAGTTAAACATACATTTTAAATGAAAAAAAAAAAAAAAAAAAAGTGTCCCCACATCCGGTTACATGAAGGTGCCCACAACCGGGAATGGCAGCCATTTTTATAATGGCAAAAAAGCAACTTTGGCTGAATTCGATATTGCATGAAAAATTATAAAGAATATACTTACATTTTTGAATTACTTCACTTTGATTTATCGCATTCTGGAAATATTCACAAATCACTTTTTTGTCGCTTTTTCTCAGATTTTTCATTTCTATGCCTGCACTTACTAAGCAAATGCATTTATTCTCTTCGGTGTTAGCACAAAAACTGCGTACTGTCACAATACATGTTTGACAGTACTCAAATCAACCACATTTGCTTTTTGTTGAAAGATATGGTGGGGTGCCCACAACCGGAGAATGCCCATTACAGGAGACATTCCCCTACACAAAATTCGATTTCTTAAAATTATTTTTACATTAAAACTTCTTTATGCTGTACAAAAATGGAAAATTACTGGTTATGAAAGGACGTGGCGATTCTTCTTCAGTTGCAAAAAACACGTGCTGCTACCTTGAAAGTAAAAGCAAGTCACTTTATTTAATAGTGCGTAAAGAAGATTTTATGTTTAAATATTTATTGTAGACAGTTTTTTAATCTATATTTCTTGAAATTAATTTAACATTCGAATGTATTATTATTATTATTATTATTTAAATGCATTTATAAAGATATTCCTTTAATTTGCATTTCCAATGAAATTATAATTATTATTTTTTTTTCCCTTAAAAACTAAAATATCAACCAAAAGTTATTTAAAAGCATTAAATTATTACTTTCCTTTTCACGAGCAAAAGTTAACTTTTGAAAAAAATAATAATAATAAAAATAAGTTCACAAATTTTGAACAATTTAGAAGTATTTATGATTAATTTTTGATCGAGAAAAGATTTCAAACTTTTCACTGAAGAACGTAGATTCGTAATCCTCTTATCATCTTTCTGAGATTTTCTAAAATACTCTTTTATCGTTAAAGAACAAATGGAAAATACAGATTTGTTTTTAATAATAAAAAATTCCCGCCACTTAAAACTTCTAAGATAAGAAACTTGGTTTAATTGTTAGCTTATAGACTTTTTTAATGGAAAGGATGAAGGATAAACTTTAGTTTCGGTATTATATAAAACATGCTTTCAGATGTCTAACTTTTAATAAATAAGTCTTTTTCATTTTTGTATATTATTTAAGCTAAATATATTGAGAAAATGAGGAAAAATTAATTTCGTTCAAAAAAATATTGTATTTAAAAAAAATCTGAATCATTGAAATAATATAAACTTTTATTTATATATAATTCTAAATAAATGTAAAATTTAAAAAAAAAAAGATATTTTATAATTGATTTTAAATAACTAACTATTTTAGAATATATATTTTTTCTTATTTTCTCTTACCCATATATATGGTAGAGGAAGCATTGTTTTCGGGTTAAATTTTCATAAATGAGTTTTTGTTATATTTACACGTTATAAGGTTCCTTAATTCGAAAAGCATGATTTTAGCTGTTAACCTCTGACTGCATAAGTGTGTGTATATATATGTGTGTATGTGTGTGTGTGTGTGTGTGTGCTCGTGTGTATGTGCCTATTATCAGCATACCTCAAGAAAAAATAGCAGCAAGAAATTCAAACTCGGTATCCTAAACCTGTTTCATGTAGGGATGCTACACTAAACTTTTCGTTGAGACCAAGCGAATTGTTCCTGTACAGGAACACTCAAGAGAATTCAAATACATTACGTCTATGAGCGAATTTGCAGGTAAACAGAGTTTAACATATGTAGACTGCACTAAACCAAATGAAATGAACGGATACTTTTTATATGCATAAAAAGATATATAACATATAAAACATATAAAACTTTTTATATGCATAAAAACATATATATATATCTATATATATGTATATATATATATGTGTGTGTGTGTATATATATACACTTCTGTAATATTTTTGTTTTAAAATATAACGAATAAAAATAACTGAAATCCTATTTCTGGAATTTTAGGACACAGAAAAACGGCTTGCAGACAGTTTTTGTCTACACTAATAAAAAATTAGTCCGCAATTTTCGGGCACTATTTGTCTGTACTAATACCCAAAAAAAAAAAAAAAAAAAAAAAAAATGCCAACAACTTTCAGGCAGCTTTTGTCTGCAGTCAAAAAAAATTGTCTGCAGTTTATGGACATTTTTCGCCCACGACAATGCGGTACCGATGTATGACGTCTTAGACGCTCTCTGGTAGGAACTCTAGAGCCCCTTATAGGTGCCTTGGTAGGATCACACAAAACAGTGCTTAACAAGGGTAACCAAGGAGCCTAGATCTCCCTTGATAGGCTGCGTTATGCGTGTATTCTTTTCTCCTGTTACCTGTTACTGAGATTCTACGGGGACATAGAAAAGTGCTGATTTCATTTAAAACTGCTCCAAAACTTCTCATCCATTTTCAAAATTCACTTATAAAAGTTTCTGTATCAAAACTAAAACTAATACTTTTATTATTTATAATTATTTTTATTATGTTGTGTTAAACATTTCTATAAAATATTTAATTGAATGAGTTAAACTTATTATTTTAAAATTTTTTATATTATATTGTTCTGCAGTAAAATTGTATTGTGTCTTGTTGCCCGTGATCACCACTGTTGTTAACCCCCCCCCCTCCCCCCAGATTGCCGCTATCAGCTTTCAGGCTTTTTGAGTGTTAGCCATTTATGAAATTTTAAAAACCTGTCGCAGATTGCTACAAAATTTTCTGTCACTGAGCGGCATCTAAGGGTAGGTGGGAGTAGGCAAAGCGTGATTTCACACGGACAAAACGTGATTTTACGTACATTTTCATGTTTCTAAGAAAAAAAATATCCTGAAGATTTTTGCTTTAAGATGAAGGAAATATAAATACCCAATAACCATTTTCGGAATTTTACAAATTCGACCCCGCAAAGGGAAGACAAAACATGATTTCACGTTACCTTTCATAAAAGTGTACATCCACCCAGTGACTCAACACTGCCTTCGCGATTCTATGTGGGACTGGGTCACAAAATTCAGAGTGAGCGTTTGTTCTAAAGCCTTGGCACCCACTAAGATAGGGTTTTGCAAAACAAACGGCTAAAACTCGTTTGCGACTATAATTCTGCTCTAAATTACTTCACTGTGAAAAGATTATACACGGCAAGATTGAACTCGGCTACAAAAAAAAAAAAAAAAAAAAAGTTTTCAATTTTTTAATTTTAAGGGGGGGGGGGGGTAATAGTAATCCTTTTTATGGATGGGGGGAGAAATTTCGCGAAATTCAGATTTTCATGAAGTACTCTACTAAAAATAGTACACTGAATTTGAAAACCGCTCTACGTGTGCCGTTGTATATTTCCAAAAACGTATTTTGGATGTTATGCGAAATTCGATTTAAGAGGGGGAAGCGAAGCGAGAGGGCAAATTTGAGAGCACACTTCTGGATAATCTATGGAATCTACGTTCACGAATTTTTTTTGTGTGGGTTATTTCCGGGGATTAATTATAATTCCCAGGGACGTTTTTTCGTGGGGCCGAATTTAGTAGTTATATTCATGTACAGAAATAATTAACTGAGCTATCAATTATTGGTAGTTACAATTTCGGAAATTAAGAAAATTATAAAAAATTGTTAGAGAATCACTTCCAATTGTCTAATACATGTTCATTTCCTTTAAATCCTTGCCAATTGATTTTTAATACATATTTTACGTATTACACATATTGTTGTATGGAAAAATTTCCATAAAAGCTAAAAAGCTAAATTTCTATACAAATAAATATCATTAAAAACATGTGTGGAAATTTTTACGCAGAGAGTTTCATTCGTAAAAATCGAATACTTCGTAAAAATCGGAATTCTACTCGAATAATGTAACTTATGCAACGTATATTATCAAACCAGTACAACTAATGACCTTATTCACCATAAACTTCAACTCCATGTTCAATGCAAAAAGTGTCTAAAAGCAGAGTGAAGCTCTCCAAAAAAATTTGGCATGCTGCTTCTGCCATCTAGCGTCAAAAATTTCATAGAAGTTTTGATTGGTTATTTTCACCTAAAAATCTTAAAATAACTATGCTGCTGGATGGCCGAAGCAATGCGTCAAAATTTGTTTAAATGTTGTATCCTGACTTCATACGCTTTTCAAGTTTTTGTGTTCATCAGGGAGTTAAATTTATTGATGAATACAGCTGTTAACTATCAACTCAAGGAATATTCTTGAAATAGTCCAATAAATCCGTCATACATATCAGAAAATTCATAATTGTGAGAATATTCTCGAAACAGTGCATAAGAACAGTCACAGGATTTACAGAGGTAAAGCAAATCATTATATTCACCAAACAGCAGGAAATTCGTTGATTCAGGAATAAGCCGCTTGAACAGTTGTCTCAGAACAAAACTCAGAACAATTGTCTGAATTCAATTGTTTCTCCGACAGAAATCTGTATTTATTTTACACTTTATGGCTAGAGTTTAACATCCATTCTAGTTACATCTGTGTTTGAATCCAATGAAATATTCCAAGCACGGTCTCACTGAAAATAGAGCTTCAAAATTTCGAGAAATCTAAACAACCGTTTTTCAGCAAAATACGCCGCCAAGTCGTATAGTTAAACATCTTACGTCGCCATGTCGTATATAAGTTTGTATACAATGCCAACCTTAATGAGAGTGAATATATTTTATGAATGAACCTAAAGGAATAAAATTTGTTCCGAAATAGGCTAGAAATCTACTTTTGCACCAACAGCACTTTAATTGCAAGAAAAATCCCTTTGTAACAAAATTCTACAATATTAATACTTTTAATGCCAACAAAATTATACGAAAGCAAATATGAAATAGAATGCACATATAACATCTGGAATTCACACACAAAAAAAAAAAATAATAATAATAATAAAATAATAATAATAATAATAATAATAATAATAATAATAAACGATTTTATTTCAGTCACCATGTAAGAATTGAATTAATAGGGTTTAGGTCACATGAAACGCACTGTATACTCATCATGCGCGAGAAAGGGAAGAATTCTGAGAACATGTGAAGCGAACGGGAGAGTGACACAGCTACATATAAAGTGCTTTTTTTTTTTTTTTTTTTTTTTTTTTTGAAAGCATGGGACCCATTCAAATAATCATAAAATATTTCAAAATTTGAGAAACATATGAATATATGAAATTAGCGACGGTCGGTTATTCATTTTTATCGGATTATATTCGGAGATATTCTATTCTTACACAATTTTGATTCTTGAATAGCTTATGGTTGTCATCTATTTCTTAACCTTTAATTTTATGTAGAAATTCTTTTTTAAACTTACGAGTGTAAAAGTATATTTTATTATATATTGTCGAAGTGCAGATTGCTTTTAATAAAAATTTTTTAAATAAATTTTTGTAAATTAAATAACACCATAAAAAGTATTTAATTTTAAAACAGTTTAGATAATTCATCATGATTGCATATCTGAAATAAAAATAACTATGCATTTTACATATAAAAAATCTCTGTTTAAACTTAAATTAAAATACCATTAAAAACTCTTCGGATATTAAATAAAATTGAAATGGGAAAAAAATTATGGTTATTAGCATACAACCGCTAACCATAGAAATTCATCAAAAACGTTAGTGCAACTTCCATATCATTATCTGTTGTCTGCAATTTTTTATGTGCTTAAAAATAAATATAATCTAATTTATGCAAATAGTTTTTGAAAAGTTTTTAAATTCAAGCAATAAATCATTTGACCTCTCATCTGTTTAAAAAGGTATCAAGAATTGTGTATGCCATTTTCAAACACCAAGCAAAAGGGTAGTTCAAACAAGAAGTTATTTTAGGTATAACTTAAAAAAAAATTATTAAGTTTAAATTAAAAACTTTACGTTTTTAAATGAATATAGTCTTTTTAAACATGAACTGCATTTGTATAAATTCAAATTTGTATGTTTTATTCTCTACTGTATATATATATATACATATATATATATATATATATATATATATATATATATATGCAGTAATTTTATACGACGCCGAGGCACGTCGGTGTAATCCAAGGGCATATATATATCTGTAAGGTAAATTGAGGGAAGGTGCCATACATAAGGATCTTTTGCATAGTAGAACCAAAAATGGAAATGATATAATGATGAAAAAATACACCATACTCTTCTATGTTAAATTAATTATGTATGCTTATTAATTCCTTTTCTAGTATGTAAACAACTGATAAATTAAATGTTAAATGAACTCGTGTAATTGTGGCATCTTCCCCCATATATACGAGGAAGATACCACCAGTTGTAAGATAAGATACAAGCACAAGGGTAAATAAGAAAAATAGGACAAACATTGGAACACAGATTTCTTTTGGAGGCAACTACTAGTGAAAGTCGACTGTCTCTAGCTCTGTTGGTAGAAGCAATCGTTGGTGTAGGACTATTGTCACATGCGTTGTTTGTTGAAGCAACGGCTGTATCATTTTTGGAGCCATCAGAGATAACAAACACATGATCTAGGATTTCTTGCGGGTTATAGGGTTAAATCACAGTAGCTCAAAACCCATAATTTAATTTTCTTACTCTGGCTGCCTTGCTCCAAGCTGTGTTTAAAGAGATCCAAACTAAAGTCTTGAAACTTTACTAAAATAATATTATAAAAAGGGTAATTATTATAATTTTATAATTATTATTATTAATTATATTTATACTTTACACTAAAATGTACACTATATGAAATGAAACATAAAATTTAAAAGTCATTTAATTTATTGCTGAACCATATTGCTTCTTCCCCCAAGTATGGGTTAAAGATGCTGCACACTTTTCTTTCCTATTGTGCTGCAAGATTACTTTTGCTTCTGCTTGTTTTGTGTGTATAACAGAATAAGGAACTCACTTCTATTGATAATATCTTACTTAAAATAAAACATCCGTTTATGAACTACAAGCATGAGCAACTGAATGTTATAAGGACTTTACATACAACGTTAAATGCTCATGAGATCCAAAATAACGGCGATTAAAGTTCATAAATTAAGATACGTTCGCAATCCACGGCACACTAGGACAAGCGTCTTCACACATGCTGGTCTGTACTACTATATGTTGACATAAAAAAGTGCTTGAAGCAAAATTACGTCATCCCCCAACTTCCATCTTCCCCCAAGTTACCTTATATATATATATATATATATATATATATATATATATATATAATGTAAACTGTAAAATATTATGAAAATAAATGCAACCTCAAAACAACAATGAAACCAGTGAGATAATATTAATTATTCCCCAAATCCATTGAAACCATCATTAGGAAACCTCTGATGCAAGACGAAAAATAGTAATAGGTTCAAGAGTTACTAGCAAAAGCAATAATGTAATTTATCTCATTACACCTTAGCAAGCGAAAAAAATAACCACTGTAATTTTAAATACAAAGGAAAACTAGTATGTTGTGGCCACCACAAGACTTTCTTCTATATTTTCCTATACATATTCAATCAGTAACAATATTAAAAAAAAAAAAAAAAAAAAAAAAAATACGATTTTTTTTTCTAAGTTTTTTTTTTGTTAAAAGTAAAAAAATCGATAACTTTGTTTTAAATTATCACAGATTTATGGTTCAACCATTCGTTTTAAAGGTATTGACGAGATCTTTCGAATGATACCCATCTTCAAAATTTAACCCCCAGGGGGGGAACCGATGCCCCCCATGCACAATTTTTTTTTCCTAGTTAACTACTACTATTATCAATAATTCATATTAATTTTACAATCACAAGTTTAAAATAACTCTCATTATGCCCATTTATACGGAATTTTGTCCTATAAAATGCGATCACAGCGCCACCTGTTGAGCTATTGATCCCCAAATCTAATGGGCACCAATTCATGTCAGGGTGCAACTAAATACCGAGTTTGGTTAAATTTCATTCATTGGTTCGTGAGATACAGCGTCCACAAAAAAATGATACAGACAGACAGACAGACAGACAGACAGACACACAGACAGACAGACACACAGACAGACATTTTTTAAAAACTATCAATTCGTGTTCAGGACATCCCAAAACGTGTAGATCCGTCAAAAAACGGAGGTCGAAAATTTTCGCGAATCCAATACTTTCTCTATATTACATATAGAAGAAAGTAAAAAAATAGATACAAAGGAAAAATCACACAATAACATATACAAATATAAAAACCTATAAAAAATTTGAAAAAAAAAAAAAAAAAAAAAAAAAAAAAAAACCTTACTTAAAACGACAAAATTATGGGAACGATAAACACCGAGAAACATAAAATGAACATCTATAACATTTTAACAGTTACGGGTAACAGGGATAATATAAGACGGATATCCATCTGACACACGGCATCAAACAAATTTCGAAATTTCGAAATGCAACTTCAAGACTATCTTAAGTGTTGTAAATTCTTTTAATCCTACCAATTTACAAACATAAAATATTTTTCAAAATTTTAATACTTATACATGATAACCAATTAATTGCCCCTATAAACTTAAAATCAAAATCTAACTTTTTATCATGACGACTAACAATAATCCAAGATTCTTTAATTATTTTAAATTATAATTGTAAAAATTTTTCTGCATCAAGAAAACGCAATTTTGTCTTTTTATTGCGTATAGCGCTTTCTATCGACAAAAATGATTTTTTCTTTATTTATGAAATTTTGTTTCGTATAAAAATAAATATTTGCAAACCGCATATAAATATAAATTTATTCCCTCAATTTTAAGGATTTTTAATCTATTTAAGAATATTCGGTTCAACCAATATACAGAATTTATTAATTTGTACTCCATTATATGATTTAGAATACATCTAATTTTCTTATTTGATAAGCTTTGGTATAACCTATCTATATAATAACTGAATATTCATAGAAACTGTAACAAATGTACAATAAATTTGTATATCCTTACATTTTGTTACAAAATCCGTTTATATGTTCACAAATATCAAAAGGACCACGTTTCTCGTGCACATAAATTATGATTTGAAACAAAAGGATTTAAATATTTAACTATCGTGGAAGGAAACAAATAATTTACAATCACAGGATAATAAATTTTAATCAGCTTATTTCCCAATCTGACAAATTGGATAACTGTGACGTGCAAACCATTAATTATTAAATGAAAACAATGATTTATCATAAATTATTTTCTAGATTATAATCATAGTTTCATTAAACTGATAGTTCATTGTTGAAGGAACAATCACTCATAATTCATTAATACAACGCATCAATACAAATAAAGCATATCACGTCATGTTTTAGAATTCTTAAAATATTTCGATTACTACATAACAAAGATATTCCTTTGTAAATAAAGAATTTTTATTTGATTTATTTATTTTTTACAAGAATGAATATAAAATTATTTTTAATAAGTTCCATTTAAAAGCTAAACTAACAGCGGAAATTCTAAAACAAAGTTTTATTTATTTATTTATTTATTTTTTATTTTTTATTTTTTTGCTTTTTTAATTATGTTATGCTACACTTTGTGATGTAAAGACTAAGTTAACTTTTACGTGGTCGAAAATTCATTAGATCAGAATCCTGACATCCTTTCTGTAAATTGATGGGCGTACACTTTCAAAATTAAGTTTTCATGGTCGAGAATAGTCTGCCAGCGTTCGTTTATATGACATTCATGACAATAAACTATTAGGACAGTAACATTGATTATGTATAAATTAAGGTAAAGACGCCAGTTTTCGCCATCTCTAAAACTGGAATCAGCATTCGTCATTCTCATAAGTGACATGTTACAATAATCATTAATTAACATCTATAAATTTGAATCCACTCGATCAAGATTCTCCCGTTATAGGCAATATAGCGCAAGCGGATTCAAATTCATAGATGTTATTAGACACTCATTTTAACATGTTTTTTGTGAGGGGGGGCGAACACTGGGGAAAATTTTAAGGGCGACACTCACTGGTGGCTTTACCTTATATATATATATATATATATATATATATATATATAATGTACATTTTTTTTCAGAAAATAATTTTAATTGGATAGATGGGTTTTACGTCGCACTAGTGCTGCGCAGATGGGCAATTGGCGACGGTCTGGGACACTCCCCTAGAGTTGGTCCGGAGACATGCCATCACAATTTTGATCCTCCACGGAAGGGATGGCTCTCTCGCTTCGGTGATCCCCAGAGGTATAATTTTTGATGGGAACATGGAGGACATTCCGGTCACAACAGTTTTATGTGCACCAGCCACCATTTTTGTACACGACGGTCTTTGGTCGGCTCGAGTACCGAACCCGCAGTCTTCCAATTACGAGGCCAGCGCTCTTCCAACTGAGCTACCTCGGCCCATAATTATAATTGGAATATCGCTTTAATTTTCACAAGAGCTAAAATTTTCTAAGTAGAATAATGATCCAATCTGAATGATCAGGGCTCTGGCCATTCAAGTGCAACATTCTAGGGTCGGACTATGCGTGAATATTTGTAGTGGAACATAATTTATTTAATCACTACGTTCCGGTCTATTTAATTTTAAGTATGCTAAAATTGATGGTATATCGACACCGCAAACGATACCTGTGGCTTAACGTATACAAATTCTACCAACTGAGCTAACACGATAGATATCCGACTGGCATTATTTTGTTTAATGACAAAGTTTGAATACAGATCGCGTGCTTTGGATAATTTAACTGGATAATTAGATCATGCTACCCAACTAATTTTGCATTTCCATAGCACCTCTAACTAATACTAAAATCAATAATAAAATTAAGATAGGCGATAAAATTATGAAATGTTAACATACAATTCTTATGTAAAAGTCTGTTTTTTAGAAGCTTATTTTTTTATTTCTATTTTTAAATGAAATTTTTCTTAATTAATCTATTGGCTATCTGGAACCCAATGAATTCGACGGTCACTTTATTGACCGTAATATTTAAAAAATCTTCGCATCATTAATTAAATGTATTTCAAGTTAAAACATCTAATATAATTTCCGTTATTTCACGTAAAAAAAAAAAAAATTTGAAAAATGCTTACAAATAGAAATACTATATATGACATCACTTTCTACAAACTACTGTCAGTGTGACGTCAGACTGGCTCCAAATAAGCAGTTGCTATCTTTTATTTTCTATTACATGTTAGCTGACCCGCCCGGCGTTGCCCGGGCCCTTGATAATAATTTAAAATTTGTGTGATTTTATAAAACTCGATTTTGTTTGAATTTCTATTTTTAAATTAAAGCATCGCGAAAAAAAAAAAATTAGCTGAAAAAATAATAATAATAATACCTTGTGTCGAACGAAACTCTGCCTTGTGACCTCGGTGCCTGCGGCAGCACATACGCGGGCCGCTAATAACGTGAAAGAATTCCCTAAAATTAACCTGGAACCGAACGAACCCGATTGGCGTTGTCCGAACCAAAGTAATAACCGTAAATTTGTATGATTTTATATCTTTAACTCGATTTTGTTTGAATTTCTATTTTTAAATGAAAGCATCGTGAAAAAAATAATAATCTGCAAAAAAAAATTACCTTAAGCCGAACGGAACTCGAGCTCGTGACCCCGCTGCCTGCGGCAGCGTATATGCGGTTCGCTAATAGCATAAAAAAATTCTCAAAAAATATCCTTGAACCGTCCGAACCTCTGACTCGTGTTTCTGCTGCCTGTGATTGCGGCACCATATAGCAGGCATGCTACACACACGCTGCAAAATCCACTTACCTCCACCAGGGGGCACAGTATGTTGTATACGAACATTACCAATCGCCTTGAATTCCCAAGACCTTTCAAATAAGGTGTCACATGGTGGTGTCAAGGGCAAAATCCTTTAGTTGCACTTTCCACCTCTAGGGGGCACAGTGTGTCCTGTATGAACATCACCAATGGTCAGGAAATACCAAGACCTTTAAAATAAAGTGTAACATGATAGGGCCTATACAACAAAATCACCTAGTTTCATTTTTCACCACCAGGGGGCACACAATATTGTATACAAACATTTCCAATCAACATGAAATTTCAAGACCTTTAAAATGAGGTGTCACATGTGTGGGTCTAGAACGGATTTACCTCTCAAACCTCCACATCTATTTTCCCCCTTTAAAACTAAAAATTCCAAAATCACAGAAATTAATTTTTTAGTATTCGAGTCTAGTCCCCCCGTGTACAATTTCTTCACCGTGAAGTAATTTGAAGCTGAGTTAAGCTAGCAAACGTGTTTTTAACCCCTGCGGGGGAACCGTTCGACTTTTTTTTTATTTTTCTCTCTTGATGACACATCTACAGACCAATACCTTTTTTTTTAGACACCTCAACCAAGTTTTTACACCTAGCCGTTCTCTTAATTTAGTGGATACAGACGAAACGTATTTCAAATTGATATATAGTTTATTTATTAATTTATTTTTGAGAATTATTTTATCTGCAATGCTTTTGTTTTAATTCTATGTGCTTAATTTTGAAGTTAATAGATTAAATTAATATGATTAAAACAACATTGTTTCCTCACATTTTACTCATCGATAAATACAGATTGATTTTATGCAAATTTATGCTTCCATAAATGCAAAAATTTAACTACATTTCATGGTTAAACAAAATCATTCATACATTTTCCCCCAATACATTTAAAAATATCGCATAATCATTTTTTTCCCCAAGAATTTTAAAGTTATGCAGTAAAATGTATTAGAGAGTAAAAATTTTTAATGATTAAGTTTTTATTAGTTCTGTATTCTCTTCTCGTTTTAAATTATGCGTAAGAACCAAATTTTCCAATACTTACTTAATCTTTCTTTAAAATAAAAATAAATCACCAAAATACATGGCAATTTAAAAAATTTCAATAGCGGAAACAATAAAAATTAATTATGCTGAAAGTTTTGTTTAAATTTACAACTTTTTTTTTCATAATACTTCTTTTAGTAACATAATTTTAAACGGTATTTTTGTAAAGTTTTTTAAAGATAGATCGGGTTTCTAATGAATTATTGCTTCATTTATTAATGAAATATTTAAAAATTTATCCATCAAATTAAAGCATTAAAGTATTCTGTATTAATATATTTGTCAGAGCTTGATAAATATTGTTAATATATGTATATTTATATTTCTTTCATTTTTGAAAAATATAAAATGAAAAATAATAAAAATTTAATACCTACTGTTATTATTTCTTTCGTTATTTAGTAGAAGAAAATATTGGATTCCTAACGAAGTTTTCCAGTTTTTGATGGATTTAAAGGTTTTGAGTGTCCAGACCAAGAACTGAATGTTCGTCTGCTTTTGACAAAAAATTGATAGCAGCTCTATCTCAAAAACTAATGTATAGAACTTTAAACAAAATTATATGCATTTTCAGATTGACATAAATTAGTGTCTGCGAACTTTTAGTGCAAAATGTACACTGTTAAAAACATCAGTTCAAGGTTGAACTAAATGTTGGGGCTACAGTAACTTCAGTTTGCTAGGTTGAATAAATACTTGGTACAACTGTAGCTGCAACCATGCGATGGTGAAACCTTCTATCATGTTTTGCTACTTCTTCATGAAAAAAAGAACCAAATTATGGTAAAAGCTTCCTCTACCTTATGTCCGTAGCTATTGCAATACCAAGACTTGGTTTAACTAAGCACAAAGTATTAGTAAAAAGTTTTTCCATCGCATGGTTGCAGCTGCAATGTACCGTGTTTTCGTTTAACATAGGACAAAAATTTTAACAGTGTACAATTGGTGGCTTTGTCTTTTCACAGATTTTAATAAGGGTGATCGGGGGAAAAAATCCGTGTAACTATGCAGAATAAAAGTTATATTTATCTAATCACTGTGAGTTACAAACTAATTATTATTTATAATGTTAATAATGAACTAGAGAAATATAGCGATGCTGAGGATTTCTAATATGAGTTATTTTCAAAACAAATTGCCAATACTTTCAAAACGAAAGATTAAATAATACATCTCTAACAATTTAAAACACAAATAGGGTAGGGGCTTCAGTGACTGACATGCTCCAGTAATTGACATCTATCCTCTATCCCGAAATAATTAATAGATAAGAAAAATAATAAAATCATATATTTTACATATAAGAAATTTAACATTTTATGTCAAACACTGGAGCATAGGGTGCTAATAACTGGTAAAATGAATAACTATAGCAGCGTCAATTACTGGAACATAGGGGACCAATAACTGGTAAAATGAAAAACTGGCAGTGTCAATTACTGGAATATTGAGTGGGTGTCAAATAAAATAATAATAATAATAATAACAATAATTGTTATCAAATGAATATATTTTAACATATATGTGGTCCTAAATGTCTTTCGTACCATCTGTATTAATTTAAGATTTTTAAAATTATATTCTGATGACTAGAACATTAAAAATATCAGAGATTGCTCTAAAAGTGTCAATCACTGGTGAACTTACAATATATATATTTCTTCATTTTAAGAAAAATGAATAAATAAATGAATAAGAAATTTAAAAATAAATGCATTTAATCAGATGTTTGTAGGACATAAAATTGACTTTTATTAGACATTTAGTGTTGCACTTCTCTGAGATAAAAATCCTTTACATTCATTATGGGAAATAATTTTATGAAAAATTAATTTTAATAAGTAATTTGTATCCCATAAATAAATATAGTTACATAAAGAAAAAAAATTCCGATAGTAGAAACATACTAATATTCTGATGCGATATTTTTTTATATATATTCAAAAAGTCTTCGTATTATTTCTTAATTTTTTCTCACTTTTTTTTTTTTTTTTTTTTTAAGATAATGAATAAATTTTTATTCAAAAATTTTAGTATACATATATATATATATATATAAACATTTAAACAATAATTCGTAAAATTTTCACTAGAAAATTATGGAAAATTCAGTCGGCGGTTCCTAGTTTTCTGAGAAACTTCAGAAAGAAAGTGATGGACATAATATCTCAAAAACTAATGAACCGAACTTACTGAAACTTTGCACACTCCTTCAAAATATAACTAAACAGAGCTTGAAAAAAGAATTATTAAAAAGATGAGTTGTGCGCAAAAAAATTACAGTTTTTGATTCGTTTTGCCTCCAGAATAACGCTGCAAAGTTGGTTGTAATCTAAAACAAATCTTTAATTTAAGGATTAATCAATTCTATTTTGGAGAAGTGCGCAAAATTTTAGACCTAGTGCTTTAGATTTTGGGAAAATACACCACTTTTCAGAAAGGTGTTTGGAAGCTAGGTTGGTTGGTTGGTTGTGGGGGGTGAAGGCCGATTGAGGCCCTGTGAGGGAGGGCCCTCCGTGGGGGTACTTGAGAACTAGGACGTACCGGCTGAACTTTCCCAAATTTTTAATGATAATTAAAATTTTACATAGTGAAAATGTTGCTCTTTTATATGCACAAAATTTTGAACAAAAAAATTATGTTTGTGATAATAATAATAATAATAATAATAATAATAATAATAAAACCCATATATATATATACATTTTTTTTCTTTAGCACTCAAAACCTATGTAAACCCTTAAAATGAACAACATTTAAATTTTTGTTTTTTAATGTATTTCTACAATTGCAGCATGTTTTCTTTCTTTATTTTCTTTTCTTTTCTTTTTTCTTTTTTTTTTTCTTTTTTTTTTTTTTTTTAATTAGACAAACGGTTATCAATAACAAGTTTATATTTTTAAATCTTACTATATCAGTTCTCTGTTGATTCTCGAAAATATAACGCGCCTCTTTGTGATGTCGTTAAACCATGATGCGCAATAAATAATAGATAATATGAATAAGAATTTTAAGGAATTAATTTATACTGCTTTTTATAAAAGTTAAATCTTAGAAAATTTTACTTATTTTTGTATTATATATTTTTCTAATGATAAAAATTCTTCCTAAAATAAATTGTCATGATATAATACAATTGTTCCACAAAATTTAAGTAAGCATCGTTATGTACACCACACAGTGAGAATGTTACTTGATGGGGAACGATGACAAAAAACATATAACATAGTCACTAAGGGACAAAATGTTCAGCTCAAAATCTTAAAAAAAAAAAAAAAAAAATCCTCCATCAAATATGAATACAGTCGGACCTCGTTAACGTGAATCTCAAGGGGAATAAAAAAATTTTCATGTTAACAGTAGTTCTGAGTTAGTAACTCAGAAACTTACTTTCATTTTGATGGAGATTGTGGAAACAATTCATGTTAAAAATAATTCCCGTTAAGCATGTTAACGTTAACGTGGTTCGACTGCATATACTCTTTGCCTTAATTTAGACGATGGTTTGTGATGGTTTTGCACGAGAAAACGATGGAGTATTTTAGAAATTACCAAATATCCGTTTCTCAGCAAGATAGTGTTTAAAGATTTTGGGAAATCTAAATGATGATTTTTCAATAAGTATAATCGTGATGTTGTCAAATTTGTTATGAATGACTTCTTCAAAGTTCTAATGCAGAAGGGAAATTCTTAATTGCCTAATTGATTTTAAATCTACTTTTTCTGAAACAAGGGTTTTTAAACAGAAAATGGTTTTAATCCTTTTGAATAATGTTTAGACTTTAAAACAGCTTAAAAAAAAATAAATAAATAAATAAAAAAAAAATTCAGTGTTTTTGCCAAGATACTTTGAATCAATTGATTTGCTTTTTCCAAGTCAAATAGTAATAATTATAATAATAATAATACACAATAGCTATAAATCCTACATAAGAATTTTCAAAAGAATTCAGTTGCTATTCATTTTTATTTATTTATGGGAGAAACCAAATTGAAAGAGAAAAAACGAGTATTTATAATTTCTATTAAATGCAGACAATATAATTTAAAATATTTGATTTACATTTAGCTAGATATAGAAATACTTATTTTACCTAGCAATATTGAAGTTAGAAGTTAAATAGTTAAATTCAATCACAAAACTTCATTGTCATTTGTAAAAATGATTAATATTTCCAACTTTCAAGTGATATAGAATCAGTTAGATATCGACCGAGTTGCTGAGTTTGTAAAATATTAATACATTATGCAACAGACGTAGGCTTGATTTTTGGTCTGGATACTACTTCCTCTAGTTAAAAGTAATTGAATAATTAAAATATAAGCTACAAAAACAATTGAGTTCTTCAGTTTACAATTTTTTTTATATAAAATGGTAAAACATACATCCTAACATTATCATTATTATTTTTATCAACGTAATCACTAATTTCCCAAACTCACTGATAAATATAATTCACTTATCGGTAAGATTCTATAATCGTATAAACTTTTTTGGTGAATTGGGGACTTTAAAACCAGAAAAAGAAAAAAAAGTTCTGATTAGCTATTGAAATCCATGGCTAAATTTGGCAATAGTTTTTATCTGATGATTATTTATAAAATCAAGTAATAGGTTTATATAAATTTAAAAATTTTATAGATTACCTCAGTTAATGAACCAAGCATTTTTCCCCATAAAATAACACCATGAGTAATGTTTAACAATAATCTACATGTTAAATGAAAACCTTTTCTCGACAATCTTAGGAATTTCAGAGGACAACTTGCAATAATAAAAATTGTTGATTCTTATTGAAAATGCCCTTGTATGTTCAGATGTAGATCTTGAAGAATTTGGAGTATTTGTAGATTTCTTATTATGGAATGGTTTTTACTTAACATGTCTTAAGGATTGCAATTAGTGAGCTTGTATTTCTACTTAATCGATAATTAAAACAGATTTTTTTTTTTTTACAGATATCCTGTAGCGATAAGCATATAAAAAATCCGAGATAATATTATTGTAATAAATGAAAGTGCTTAATAATATACGTGCAATTTTATTTTTTGTTACAGTAATTTTTTTTTTTTTTTTTTTTTTATGTAAAACTCAAAAACTGCTTTAAAATTTTTTGCAATACATCTAATTTCATAAATCGTATTTCAATAGAAAAAAATAATAACTCAAAATATTTGTAACAAACAAAAATATTTCTAAAATATTAATTAAATTTTTTTTTTTCATTTTAAACAGATGAAATCAAAGAAGAAGCGATATTTTTAAAATTATTTATAAAAATGTACAGTAAATATCATATGTTTTTCTTTTTTTAATTGGATTTTTGTAATTTTCTACAGCTTTTTTTTTTTTTTTTTTTTTTTTTTTTTTTTCAAAATCGAAAACCATACTATTTAACTTTTATTAAACTTTTTAAAAAATAAGTATCCTATTTTTTAGGAAATCATCCTGATAAATTAAAAAAAAAAAAAAAAAAAAAAAATCAAAGAAAAATAACTTTTAAAAAAAGCAGTATCAAAAATTTTACTTTATTTCTTAATAAAAAGTTTTTTCTCTTAAATCAATGACTGTACAAAAAATATTATGTAAAGAATTAAAAAAAATAATTTGTAGACTTTTTTTTTTTTTTTTTTTTTTTTGAACATGTAGTGCGTTTATCAAGATAATGAAAAGAAAAACAAAATATTTTTTTTTTCATAAAATAAAAAAGAGCTTCATATTGCCAGACAAAAAATAAATAAATAAATAAAAATGTTGTTTGCTAGCTTATAAATATTTTTCTGTCTCTTTACTTTTATCGATTAATAATTACATAATAAATGGGTTTTAATATATCTAAATCCTTTTCCAATCATAAGAATGTATTTTTTTAATAGATTTTCAACTCTAGAAAAAAAACTAATCATAATAATAATGATAATATTTGTGATTTGTATTTGTTCATACTTTTGTTTATAAGATAAATTTTCTATCGGTGTTTTAATAAAAATCTTTTTATAATACTGGGAGAAATTCTACTTTATTGTATTAGCAATGCATTTAATGCAGAATAAATTTTCTGAATTAAAGCTATTTTAAAAATTTATTTATAATGGAATAAGGAAACAATCATACAACACGGCACGTATCATAGTGTTCTTATATGGTTGTATGAGTGAGTATTGCAATATTTCTATTTTTCAAATTTAATATTTTTCATAAAATATATCTCTAGATTAAAATACAGTAATTTAGCATTGTTGCTTTTAACCGAAATTCTGTGTAATAATGCAAAATATTATTGTGAGAAAATTCGTTTTTCATTCCCCTTAAGTTTCTATTTTTTTTTTTTTTTGTGTGTGTGTGTGTGTGTGTGTGTGTGTGTGTGTGTTTGTTTTGTCCCAATAATGCATGTAAAATTCTAATAAAGTATTTTAAAATACTTTAAATATTTTTACAACACTATCGGTTTTTTTTTTTTTTTTTTTTTTTTTTTGCATGTTTATATATAGCATCCGTAAGTTTAAATAGGCTCTTAGTGATAAGCCTTAAGAAGACTAATTAATCCTAGATTTACTTTTTTTTTTCTTTTTTTTAATATCTTAATATATTTTGTAAAACAGATTAATTCTTTCTCTTTGGATTTAATATTTTATATATTGGCATTTCAAGTGTTTAATTACTAAGGAACATGAATAAGCTAATAAAGAAATATTTATATTTCATAAAGTGGTTGTTTAATAATTTAAGTTCATTGCAGTGTTATAAATGCTTACTTTAAGAGTCGAAAAATCATAAAATATTTAATGCAAATTAAATTATTGACACATTTATTAAAAATAAAAAAGAATAATTAATTCAAATGCACGCAATAGTCGAAAACCATAGTTTTTTTTTTTTTTTTTTTTTTTTTTTTTTATTTAAGGTTTTAATTAAAATAAACTTCCGTGTCACTCACATGATATTTCTTACCCTGCATTTCAACACTTTAAAGACAAAATGTATATAAAGGTATTATTAAGATAGCAATTACTATATACGAGCTTACGATGTTTTTTTCAAGATACAATAATGTTTACGGGAGGGTTGCTTGAACCATGAACTACCCGTTTGAATGTAGAACCTATGTCTATATAAAATTCAATGTTGTTATTAAAGTTAAAAGTATATTCCAAGTGTTGAAGGAATTTCAAGTGATTAATTACTAAAGAATATGAATAGGCTAATAATAAAAATAAAAATAAAAATAATATTTTATAAAGCGGTTTTTAATAATTTCGGTGCAATGTATTGTTATGAATGCTAACGTTAAGAGTAGAAAAATCATAAAATATTTGATACAAATAATACTATTGCCACAGTTATTTAAAAAAAAAAAAAAAAAAAAAAAAAAAAAAAAAGCAAATATTTTAAAATCAAACAATACTCTAGAACAATATTTTATTTTATTTTATTTATTATTATTATTATTTATTTATTTATTTTAAGAATTTAAAATTTCAATAAAAAAAAAAATCTTCTGTGGCGCTTACACGACGTTCTCTTACCTTACCTTTCAATACTCTAAAGACAAAATGTATATAAAATTATTATTAAGATAGCAATTATTGTATAAGAGCCTACGGTGTTTTTTTTTTCAACATATGGGGGTTGTTTGAGATGGAGGGGGGGGGGGGGGCAAGGACAGCCATTTAAAGACAAGTAGCGCATCAAAAATATAACTAAATTATAAAATATTGAAATATATATATGTGAGATAAAAAGAAATGTAGAAACAATAAACACATAAATTATATTTTGGTCAAAAACGGCGACAAAAATTTAAAAGTTGCCAAGAGGAGCTATATTAAGATTATACCACGATCAGGTTTACATATTAATTAATTTATTTATTTTTCTATATACCAACTACTATTAACCAAGCATGAAGTATATATAAGCACAAATAATCATAATAATAATAATTGTCTCATGTGATAGACGTAGCAGATCATAGCATATTGTAATATTATACTTTTCTTGAAATTGCTGTCATTTTATGATTGATCGATTAAATCAAATAAATATAGGAAATAACTTGAAAGCAAATATTGTGTACATCACGCATAATAATATTCTTATGTAATTAGGATTGAAATATAAAAGGGCTTATTCAAATTTTTCGATACTGTCCGGATCGAAACCGTCATATATGATAAGAACCTAAATGGAAGGCCACGGGTAAGCCAATGTTGCAGGCAATAGGGACAGGCACCGGAAACTGCGAGGACGAACAAATCGCTGCCAAAGCGGGAACCCAAAGCGGGCTTTTGAGCGATTTCAGTATTTTTTCTTTTTTTCATAAAGCTATATATACAAAAGAGTTTTCTTTAAACATAGTGACCAGCGAAGCGAGCAAAGCCTGATAGTAAGAAATAAATAAATACTGTGCTTAAATTTTTGGCACACTCATTTTGTTATTATGTTGAATTCTATGATTTCAGTTATAATTTAAAACATATTTGTACTACATATTTTTCGCAAAGTACAATTTGGTACCGCATATAAAACTATATATGAATTAGAATGATTTTTTTTTTATTATTATTATTGTGTTTAAACTTTTGACACACATTGTAACAAAAAACAAAACTGATATTTCAAATGATCTTTTCCTTTGTATTGCATAAAATGTTTATTTTGAGGTATTATAAAAATTTAACATTACACGTTGTGTTTGTACAATTCTTAGTTATTTATTAGGTATTGGTTATTTATTGGTTATTTATTCTTGGTTAACATATTTTTTTTTTTTTTAAGCTCATTTTGGCTAGTTTATTATTGTTAATGTCAATTACATTTTTACTATTCTTGTTATTGAGCTCATTTAACATTTGTTTTTATGAAGAAATTTTGAAATAAAGTTATTTTTTAATAAAGATGTTGCCGATGTATTCTTTGAGAATACTTGTTATGTGTGAAGGATATAATAACACAAAATATTACTGCATTTTGTTTTATTCTAAAAACTACTATAATTTCAAATTCTTCAATTAATTGCATGTGTTTAGGGATAGCAGGCTTTGTCCGCCTCGATGTCTCTATATTTAAATGAATTTAAAAAAATAATCCGTGTCTTTTATACCGTTCTACAAATAAAATCTAAAAAGAAAATACATTGAAATTGCTTAAAAACTTCACTTCCAGCAATCGCTGCCTTTAGCACAGACTTCCTCACCGCAACGTCATAGTACTGGAAAATTTAATTTAATTTATAGAGATGTCAAAAATATAGGAGAATTAGCATAAGTCATTTTCTTTTACGCATAATATTTTACGTAGTTAGACAAAAAAAAAAAAAAAAAAAAAAAAAAAAAGGCTTTTTTTTTTTTTTTTGTTTTTTTCCAACTTGCATTACAAAATATTTAAAATGAAATTCAGAAAAACCGTGCAAAAGCAATGAAACAGATTGGATCTTTCGGCTGAAATTGAAATTTCACTGAAGTAGCTCGGACTTTTCTCGCCAAAATGTTTAGGCACTTGCGGTACCCATATTATCTCATCGCCGAAATGACAACAAATATATAAATAATTATGAGATTAAAAAAAAAAAAAAAAAAAAAAAAAATGGATTGAACACATTTATAGGAAATTTTGTTCTACACCACACATTAAAAATTTACACTAAAGCTAGATAACACCGCCAAATATTGGTTCGCCAAAAATTTATAGGCATTAATTTATGTGAGGATGCCGTAATTTGTATAAAAATCTGCGCAGTAGTTCCTAAGATACAGTTGCCACAGAATTTTTTCACACTCATATACAAACAGAAACTGACAGACATTATCTAAAAATGGTCAAATCATGTTCTAGGTTTGCTGATTTATAGAAAACCCGAAACCGCAAATTTTTATTAAATTAATAGTTTTTCTATTAGGTGTATCGGCACTTGCGACTAAATACACTGCGCTGAAAAAAAAAATAATAATAATTATACAGACACGACATTATTTCATTATTTAAAACATGAAAATCTGACATTGACAGATTTTAATTTACTGCCAGAGACCTACTGCTAAACTTGTTAATATCGACAAATTCTTCTTTAGTTAATTCGTGACGATCTAAATTCCATAATAAAGTTTTCATTAAATCAAACCAATGTGTTTCAGCTGCAGATATTGTAACAAATAACGTTGGAAGTCCAAACTGTCTTATAGCCGCAAAACAACGTTTTTTCTCTTTTTCCCAATGAGGGGGAGGTGTGCCTTGGGGGAACTCATGTCAAAGGTGTGCCTTGGGGGGGGGGGAAATCATGTCAATGTTGTACCTTGGGGGGACTCATGTCAAAGTTGGGCCTTGGGGGGACTCATGTCAAAGTTGGGCCTTGGGGGGACTCATGTCAAAGTTGGGCCTGGGGGGGGGACTCATGTCAAAGTTGTGACTTGGGGGGGACTTCATTCAATAAATCCCCATTCATTAAACCGACTGAAATAGGCCCTTAGCACTATTAAGAGTGTATTATAAAAATTCGACAACGCTGTACCGACTGAAATAGGGGTACCTTGGGGGGGACTCATGTCAAAGTTGGGCCTGGGGGGGACTCATGTCAAAGTTGGGCCTTGGGGGAACTTCATTCAATAAATCCCCATTCAATAAACCGACTGAAATAGGCCCTTAGCACTATTAAGAGTGACGTATAAAAATTCGACAACGCTGTACCGACTGAAATAGGGGTACCTTGGGGGGGACTCATGACAAAGTTGGGCCTGGGGGGGACTCATGTCAAAGTTGTGCCTTGGGGGGAACTTCATTCAATAAATCCCCATTCAATAAACCGACTGAAATAGGCCTCTAGCACTAATTAAGAGTGTATTATAAAAATTCGACAACTGTACCGACTGAAATAGGCCTCTAGCACTAATAAATAAAAAAAGAAAAGAAACTCTTTTTTGTTTTGGCAACAATTAAATCAAAGTTAATATTTATTTTCATGTTTTAATTAATTAAAAGAAAACTTTGAAAAGTAATATCTTTAAATATAATAACTTGATGTGTATGGTGTTCTCGCAAAAATGAACAGTTTTTAAAGCTCTTTTAAAAAAGTATAACATCTATGCAATTTCAGAAAATCTTGGAGTGGAAGGCTGATATTTTATACCAACTATGTGAAAAATACCAGAGCCGGGAATCGAACCCGGGCCTTCTACTTTACGCGCGGATGCTCAAACCATCGAGCTACCCTGGCTGATTACCAGCTAGGCTTTTCTCAAATAACAATCGTTGGCAAAGTCAACGAGTCTGTAAACACAGCTGTATCAAGTGACATTAATATTCATGGCACAACTCCAATAGACACGAAATTTTATTTTAATTTAGAAATTTAATCATCAACCATGAAAATTCATTTCAGAAAATCTTGGAGTGGAAGGCTCATATTTTAAACCAGCTATGTGAAAAATACCAGAGC
The DNA here is from genome assembly GCA_963930645.1 of Salticus scenicus. NCBI lineage: Eukaryota > Metazoa > Arthropoda > Arachnida > Araneae > Salticidae > Salticus > Salticus scenicus. Next base: position 55,708,924 of record OZ005656.1, read on the forward strand.
CGGGAATCGAACACGGGCCTTCCGCTTTACGCGCGGTTGCTCAAACCATCGAGCTACCCTGGCTGATTACCAGCTAGGCATTTCTCACAAAACAATCGTTGGCAAAGTCACCGAGTCTGTAAACACAGCTGTATCAAGTGACATTAATATTCATGGCACAACTCGAATAGACCACGAAATTTTATTTTAATTTAGAAATTTAATCATCAACCATGAAAATTCATTTCAGAAAATCTTGGAGTGGAAGGCTGATATTTTATACCAACTATGTGAAAAATACCAGAGCCGGGAATCGAACCCGGGCCTTCCGCTTTACGCGCGGATGCTCAAACCATCGAGCTACCCTGGCTGATTACCAGCTAGGCATTTCTCACATAACTATCGTTGGCAAAGTCACCGAGTCTGTAAACACAGCTGTATCAAGTGACATTAATATTCATGGCACAACTCCAATAGACCACGAAATTTTATTTTAATTTAGAAATTTAATCATCAACCATGAAAATTCATTTCAGAAAATCTTGGAGTGGAAGGCTGATATTTTATACCAACTATGTGAAAAATACCAGAGCCGGGAATCGAACCCGGGCCTTCCGCTTTACGCGCGGATGCTCAAACCATCGAGCTACCCTGGCTGATTACCAGCTAGGCTTTTCTCACATAACAATCGTTGGCAAAGTCACCGAGTTTGTAAACACAGCTGTATCAAGTGACATTAATATTCATGGCACAACTCCAATAGACCACGAAATTTTATTTTAATTTAGAAATTTAATCATCAACCATGAAAATTCATTTCAGAAAATCTTGGAGTGGAAGGCTGATATTTTATACCAACTATGTGAAAAATACCAGAGCCGGGAATCGAACCCGGGCCTTCCGCTTTACGCGCGGATGCTCAAACCATCGAGCTACCCTGACTGATTACCAGCTAGGCTTTTCTCACATAACAATCGTTGGCAAAGTCACCGAGTCTGTAAACACAGCTGTATCAAGTGACATTAATATTCATGGCACAACTCCAATAGACCACGAAATTTTATTTTAATTTAGAAATTTAATCATCAACCATGAAAATTCATTTCAGAAAATCTTGGAGTGGAAGGCTGATATTTTATACCAACTATGTGAAAAATACGGGAGCCGGGAATCGAACCCGGGCCTTCCGCTTTACGCGCGGATGCTCAAACCATCGAGCTACCCTGGCTGATTACCAGCTAGGCTTTTCTCACATAACAATCGTTGGCAAAGTCACCGAGTCTGTAAACACAGCTGTATCAAGTGACATTAATATTCATGGCACAACTCCAATAGACCACGAAATTTTATTTTAATTTAGAAATTTAATCATCAACCATGAAAATTCATTTCAGAAAATCTTGGAGTGGAAGGCTGATATTTTATACCAACTATGTGAAAAATACCAGAGCCGGGAATCGAACCCGGGCCTTCCGCTTTACGCGCGGATGCTCAAACCATCGAGCTACCCTGGCTGATTACCAGCTAGGCATTTCTCACATAACAATCGTTCGCAAAGTCACCGAGTCTGTAAACACAGCTGTATCAAGTGACATTAATATTCATGGCACAACTCCAATAGACCACGAAATTTTATTTTAATTTAGAAATTTAATCATCAACCATGAAAATTCATTTCAGAAAATCTTGGAGTGGAAGGCTGATATTTTATACCAACTATGTGAAAAATACGGGAGCCGGGAATCGAACCCGGGCCTTCCGCTTTACGCGCGGATGCTCAAACCATCGAGCTACCCTGGCTGATTACCAGCTAGGCTTTTCTCACATAACAATCGTTGGCAAAGTCACCGAGTCTGTAAACACAGCTGTATCAAGTGACATTAATATTCATGGCACAACTCCAATAGACCACGAAATTTTATTTTAATTTAGAAATTTAATCATCAACCATGAAAATTCATTTCAGAAAATCTTGGAGTGGAAGGCTGATATTTTATACCAACTATGTGAAAAATACCAGAGCCGGGAATCGAACCCGGGCCTTCCGCTTTACGCGCGGATGCTCAAACCATCGAGCTACCCTGGCTGATTACCAGCTAGGCATTTCTCACATAACAATCGTTCGCAAAGTCACCGAGTCTGTAAACACAGCTGTATCAAGTGACAAATTTCGTGGCTCGGTGACTTTGCCAGCGATTGTTATGTGAGAAATGCCTAGCTGGTAATCAGCCAGGGTAGCTCGATGGTTTGAGCATCCGCGCGTAAAGCGGAAGGCCCGGGTTCGATTCCCGGCTCTGGTATTTTTCACATAGTTGGTATAATATCAGCCTTCCACTCCAAGATTTTCTGAAATGAATTTTCATGGTTGATGCTTAAATTTCTAAATCAAAATAAAATTTCGTGGTCTATTGGAGTTGTGCCATGAATATTAATGTCTCTTGATACAGCTGTGTTTACAGACTCGGTGACTTTGCCAACGATTGTTATGTGAGAAATGCCTAGCTGGTAATCAGCCAGGGTAGCTCGATGGTTTGAGCATCCGCGCGTAAAGCGGAAGGCCCGAGTTCGATTCCCGGCTCTGGTATTTTTCACATAGTTGGTATAAAATATCAGCCTTCCACTCCAAGATTTTCTGAAATGAATTTTCATTGTTGATGATTAAATTTCTAAATTAAAATAAAATTTCGTGGTCTATTGGAGTTGTGCCATGAATATTAATGTCACTTGATACAGCTGTGTTTACAGACTCGGTGACTTTGCCAGCGATTGTTATGTGAGAAATGCCTAGGTGGTAATCAGCCAGGGTAGCTCGATGGTTTGAGCATCCGCGCGTAAAGCGGAAGGCCCGGGTTCGATTCCCGGCTCTGGTATTTTTCACATAGTTGGTATAAAATATCAGCCTTCCACTCCAAGATTTTCTGAAATGAATTTTCATGGTTGATGATTAAATTTCTAAATTAAAATAAAATTTCGTGGTCTATTGGAGTTGTGCCATGAATATTAATGTCACTTGATACAGCTGTGTTTACAGACTCGGTGACTTTGCCAACGATTGTTAGGTGAGAAATGCCTAGCTGGTAATCAGCCAGGGTAGCTCGATGGTTTGAGCATCCGCGCGTAAAGCGGAAGGCCCGGGTTCGATTCCCGGCTCTGGTATTTTTCACATACTTGGTATAAAATATCAGCCTTCCACTCCAAGATTTTCTGAAATGAATTTTCATGGTTAATGATTAAATTTCTAAATTAAAATAAAATTTCGTGGTCTATTGGAGTTGTGCCATGAATATTAATGTCACTTGATACAGCTGTGTTTACAGACTCGGTGACTTTGCCAACGATAGTTATGTGAGAAATGCCTAGCTGGTAATCAGCCAGGGTAGCTCGATGGTTTGAGCATCCGCGCGTAAAGCGGAAGGCCCGGGTTCGATTCCCGGCTCTGGTATTTTTCACATAGTTGGTATAAAATATCAGCCTTCCACTCCAAGATTTTCTGAAATGAATTTTCATGGTTGATGATTAAATTTCTAAATTAAAATAAAATTTCGTGGTCTATTGGAGTTGTGCCATGAATATTAATGTCACTTGATACAGCTGTGTTTACAGACTCGGTGACTTTGCCAACGATTGTTTTGTGAGAAATGCCTAGCTGGTAATCAGCCAGGGTAGCTCGATGGTTTGAGCAACCGCGCGTAAAGCGGAAGGCCCGTGTTCGATTCCCGGCTCTGGTATTTTTCACATAGCTGGTATAAAATATGAGCCTTCCACTCCAAGATTTTCTGAAATGAATTTTCATGGTTGATGATTAAATTTCTAAATTAAAATAAAATTTCGTGGTCTATTGGAGTTGTGCCATGAATATTAATGTCACTTGATACAGCTGTGTTTACAGACTCGGTGACTTTGCCAACGATTGTTATTTGAGAAAAGCCTAGCTGGTAATCAGCCAGGGTAGCTCGATGGTTTGAGCATCCGCGCGTAAAGTGGAAGGCCCGGGTTCGATTCCCGGCTCTGGTATTTTTCACATAGTTGGTATAAAATATCAGCCTTCCACTCCAAGATTTTCTGAAATTGCATAGATGTTATACTTTTTTAAAAGAGCTTTAAAAACTGTTCATTTTTGCGAGAACACCATACACATCAAGTTATTATATTTAAAGATATTACTTTTCAAAGTTTTCTTTTAATTAATTAAAACATGAAAATAAATATTAACTTTGATTTAATTGTTGCCAAAACAAAAAAGAGTTTCTTTTCTTTTTTTATTTATTAGTGCTAGAGGCCTATTTCAGTCGGTACAGTTGTCGAATTTTTATAATACACTCTTAATTAGTGCTAGAGGCCTATTTCAGTCGGTTTATTGAATGGGGATTTATTGAATGAAGTTCCCCCCAAGGCACAACTTTGACATGAGTCCCCCCCAGGCCCAACTTTGTCATGAGTCCCCCCCAAGGTACCCCTATTTCAGTCGGTACAGCGTTGTCGAATTTTTATACGTCACTCTTAATAGTGCTAAGGGCCTATTTCAGTCGGTTTATTGAATGGGGATTTATTGAATGAAGTTCCCCCAAGGCCCAACTTTGACATGAGTCCCCCCCAGGCACAACTTTGACATGAGTCCCCCCCAAGGTACCCCTATTTCAGTCGGTACAGCGTTGTCGAATTTTTATAATACACTCTTAATAGTGCTAAGGGCCTATTTCAGTCGGTTTAATGAATGGGGATTTATTGAATGAAGTCCCCCCCCAAGTCACAACTTTGACATGAGTCCCCCCCCAGGCCCAACTTTGACATGAGTCCCCCCAAGGCCCAACTTTGACATGAGTCCCCCCAAGGCCCAACTTTGACATGAGTCCCCCCAAGGTACAACATTGACATGATTTCCCCCCCCCAAGGCACACCTTTGACATGAGTCCCCCCAAGGCACACCTCCCCCTCATTGGGAAAAAGAGAAAAAACGTTGTTTTGCGGCTATAAGACAGTTTGGACTTCCAACGTTATTTGTTACAATATCTGCAGCTGAAACACATTGGTTTGATTTAATGAAAACTTTATTATGGAATTTAGATCGTCACGAATTAACTAAAGAAGAATTTGTCGATATTAACAAGTTTAGCAGTAGGTCTCTGGCAGTAAATTAAAATCTGTCAATGTCAGATTTTCATGTTTTAAATAATGAAATAATGTCGTGTCTGTATAATTATTATTATTTTTTTTTCAGCGCAGTGTATTTAGTCGCAAGTGCCGATACACCTAATAGAAAAACTATTAATTTAATAAAAATTTGCGGTTTCGGGTTTTCTATAAATCAGCAAACCTAGAACATGATTTGACCATTTTTAGATAATGTCTGTCAGTTTCTGTTTGTATATGAGTGTGAAAAAATTCTGTGGCAACTGTATCTTAGGAACTACTGCGCAGATTTTTATACAAATTACGGCATCCTCACATAAATTAATGCCTATAAATTTTTGGCGAACCAATATTTGGCGGTGTTATCTATCTTTAGTGTAAATTTTTAATGTGTGGTGTAGAACAAAATTTCCTATAAATGTGTTCAATCCAATTTTTTTTTTTTTTTTTTTTTTTTTTTTTTTTAATCTCATAATTATTTATATATTTGTTGTCATTTCGGCGATGAGATAATATGGGTACCGCAAGTGCCTAAACATTTTGGCGAGAAAAGTCCGAGCTACTTCAGTGAAATTTCAATTTCAGCCGAAAGATCCAATCTGTTTCATTGCTTTTGCACGGTTTTTCTGAATTTCATTTTAAATATTTTGTAATGCAAGTTGGAAAAAAAAAAAAAAAAAAAGCCCTTTTTTTTTTTTTTTTTGTCTAACTACGTAAAATATTATGCGTAAAAGAAAATGACTTATGCTAATTCTCCTATATTTTTGTCATCTCTATAAATTAAATTAAATTTTCCAGTACTATGACGTTGCGGTGAGGAAGTCTGTGCTAAAGGCAGCGATTGCTGGAAGTGAAGTTTTTAAGCAATTTCAATGTATTTTCTTTTTAGATTTTATTTGTAGAACGGTATAAAAGACACGGATTATTTTTTTAAATTCATTTAAATATAGAGACATCGAGGCGGACAAAGCCTGCTATCCCTAAACACATGCAATTAATTGAAGAATTTGAAATTATAGTAGTTTTTAGAATAAAACAAAATGCAGTAATATTTTGTGTTATTATAAAATATCAGCCTTCCACTCCAAGATTTTCTGAAATGAATTTTCATGGTTAATGATTAAATTTCTAAATTAAAATAAAATTTCCCGGCTCTGGTATTTTTCACATAGTTGGTATAAAATATCAGCCTTCCACTCCAAGATTTTCTGAAATGAATTTTCATGGTTAATGATTAAATTTCTAAATTAAAATAAAATTTCGTGGTCTATTGGAGTTGTGCCTTGAATATTAATGTCACTTGATACAGCTGTGTTTACAGACTCGGTGACTTTGCCAACGATAGTTATGTGAGAAATGCCTAGCTGGTAATCAGCCAGGGTAGCTCGATGGTTTGAGCATCCGCGCGTAAAGCGGAAGGCCCGGGTTCGATTCCCGGCTCTGGTATTTTTCACATAGTTGGTATAAAATATCAGCCTTCCACTCCAAGATTTTCTGAAATGAATTTTCATGGTTGATGATTAAATTTCTAAATTAAAATAAAATTTCGTGGTCTATTGGAGTTGTGCCATGAATATTAATGTCACTTGATACAGCTGTGTTTAGAGACTCGGTGACTTTGCCAACGATTGTTTTGTGAGAAATGCCTAGCTGGTAATCAGCCAGGGTAGCTCGATGGTTTGGGCAACCGCGCGTAAAGCGGAAGGCCCGTGTTCGATTCCCGGCTCTGGTATTTTTCACATAGCTGGTATAAAATATGAGCCTTCCACTCCAAGATTTTCTGAAATGAATTTTCATGGTTGATGATTGAATTTCTAAATTAAAATCTATGCAATATCTTAAAAAAAAAAAAAAAAAAAAAGAATCATCAGTTTTTACTAAAAATATGGCCGACTTTCATCACCAAAGTAGTTAAATCTGGACCAATCAAAAATAGGAGTGCTCCACCAGGATGTGTTCCGACGACAATTTCTTTTTTTTTTTTTTTTTATATATAGATAATGCTAGGATAGATGACCATGGAGGAGAGGTCGTCAGTCTACATATTTCCTGAACTTAATCATAGATGGAAACATAAACTTTGTTTGTAGGAAATAGTTCAATGAATTCATTTATTGCGATGTGCTGCTGTGTTTTTCGCTTATAAAACGTAAGTGAAATTTTAATGTTTATATAATTTAGCGGTTAAATATTTTTATTTAGTTAGGTATCTGAATGTTTTACAATACGTATGTTGCATTATTTATATTGTTATTATTACTGTACGGACTTTTATAGCATATATAATCCAATCTGTCTTCCTAAGACTAAAACAAAGACGTTCAATGGCGAGTGGGGAGGTCATTTGGATGATATCTGCCCTTCAGCTATAGGAGAGATGGTGACATCCGATAGAGGAAAGATGAATACATTTAAAGGATCAAAAACGTGTTATGTAGCATCAGAAACAAAGGTTTTTATGATATTACACCAAATCCAGATGTAACCATGACAAAACCAGTTAAAAACGTACCAGTGGTATGCATAGCATACTGAATGGCAAATTGATAGATATGGTTTTGACATCATCTGAAAATATTGAAAAACGTCGGAAACTTTCATTCCAGAAACAGATAAATTCAAGGAAAAAAAAAAAAAAAAAAAAAAAAAAAACTTTAAACTGTTAAATAGACCAAAAAAAGGGCGAGAAAAAAGAAAAACACGACGTTTCAAGCAGCGAAAAAGATAAATTGAATTTCAATTATCTGATTCCTCAGATTTCGAGGGAATAGAATTTAATCAATCTTGGTATGCTAAGAGGAGAATACTATATCACAACCAAAATGAATGATTGGTTTAAATGTATGAGGTGCCTGAAGTGGTTTCATGAAAGATGTACATACTGTCGAGACCAAAAATGTGAAAAAGTATGCAAAAAGTGAAGGATTGAAATTATTCTTCAAATTTCGTATATTCGAATTTTACTCACTCATTTTCCAATAAATAATAACATTGTTACCAATTGATATAAGTTTTCCATAAATATCTATATGAAAAATGTTATTTTCTCCTAATTTATCTACAAATTTTCTTTCTTTTATTGGATATCCATCTCTCCTCAGTTTCAAAGAGAGATGGTCATCTGCTATTTTATTTTCAAACTATGTTTTCAACATTTTATTCTCAATATTTCTTTTAATTTTGACTAAAGTATAATGAATATATGTATAAGAAATTTAAATATGCATAAATATTTCTTGCACTTGCAGTCTAATTTTTATTTCAGTCTTTAAAAACTATCGCCACCTATCCTAGAGTTGTCCATTTTTTTTTTCTCTGTGTGTGTGTGTAAAATAAATGACGATTTTTTATTGTTTTCATACATTTTTTAAAAATAAAGTTTGAATAATTCGGAAATTTAAAATTTTTATATCACTGTGACATTTTATGGCATAATATGATATTTTCAGTATAATGCTAAAAAAAAGTACTGCAGCTTAAACTCTAACAGTAAGATATGAACTAAATATTAAAAATATTTACTAAAATTTGTGTAGGAAATTAATTTAGTAAAAGGTTAAGAATTTGTGAAAGTTTTAAATCATAAGTGTTTAAAATAATCCAACAGATAAAATTTGCATTCAAAATATATGATGACGACCTGTAGGTTATTACTGTTACAAGTTTAAAGACATATGAAATAAAGTTTACACAGCGAGTTAAAAAAAAAAAAAAAAAAAAAAAAAAAAAAAAAAAAAAATCGGTTAAGCCGTTTTTGGAACACCCATTTCGGAGATCTATCACTAATCAACCTAATCAGGAAGGCTGTCAATTTTACTGTAATATCTAATGAGGGCATTTTGAAGCAATTTTCAAGATAATTGTTACAGCCACTTTTAATACCACCTTTCATCAAATCTTGGTAAATACAAATGTTGACCAGAAAAAAACAATTACATACAAAATGATATCTAAAAGTGTGTTAATATGGCGAATTAGAAAAAACATCCGTACATCTATTTTTAAAGGAATGCATTTGCGAAACCACAAATCGACCTATTTATACAGGGCACCTGTCAATTTTTTCTGAACAAACGAAAAATACATACAAAAGGCTATCTAATAGGGTGTTTATAAGACAACTTTAAAAAAAATTGATTGAGCTGTTTTTGCGATCTGGACTTACGGTCCAATTTCCAGTTTTCGAATTTTCACCAAAAGTTGGAAAGTTCATCTACACACCAGACTTGTCTAAATTCAGAAATTTCGTTGCTCTCTATTTATTAGTTTCGAACAGTCAGAAAATTTCGCACTCACATACATGTACACTGACCTAATTCGATATCGAATTTTAAGACCGAATACGATATTCTCATTACTTAGAGTAATCGGGTGATTAAATTAAAAACTTAAATTTTGCAAACAAAGTAAAAATGTATTTACAGTTCTTCACTCCCTGCACTTATACAGAACTATTGAAGAATATTAGAAGATAAAATTCAATATAAAAAGGACAAAGAGTATATAAAATATATGAATTTTTTTCCGGGAATATTTATCTATTTACTAAACATGTGCAACGACCTATTTCTATGTGTAGAGATAGCTATATACAACTTTTAATAAAAATAAAATTTCTGTTTGTTGCCCACTTTCGTAATGTAAATTATATTTTTGTTATATCATCTTAATTATGCTTTCAACAAAATACATAAAACATACTTTTAAAAGAATGTCTCCATTTTTGAATTTTCTTTCTATTTCTGAAAGAAAATAGTTGAAAAAAATCATTTATATATAACATAACAAAATAACTATTTTGTCAGCATTTAAATTTTAATAAGTAATTTACACATTCTTAAAAAATGAAACGCTATATATATATATATTGTATATATGTATATTCGTGTATTTTATATTTTTTCATATTAAAGACCATTAAAGGGTAACATAATTATATACTGATTTAATTTAATAAAACTAATATCCATTTAATACTGAACTGTTTTTCTTTTTTCGTTTTTTTTTTTTTTTTTTTTTTTTTTTTTTCTTTTTACTACGATGTAATCATCCGTTGCATTGTGATAATTAATTTTATAATGACATTATTATCAAACATTATCAAGCATGTGAAAAAATATTTTTCCTTCGCTTCTTTAACAAAATACGTTTCATTAAATTTTAACGTTAAACAAATTTTGATGTTATATATAATACAATGTTATATATATATATATAAAGTTTAGAAAGTTTAGAGCACGTTAATTTTTTTTATTATGTAAGATGTTTTATGAGATGTTAAAAATAATTATACAATAAATTAAATTTTTAATTGAGTATTATTTTTATTATATAATCTGATAAAGATATATAATATGCTGATTTGTTTTATTTCTATATTGCTATATTAAAATTGACTATAAATAAAATAATTTTGTAAAAATATAAGACCAACTCCAAAAAGCAACTATTTTTCAAACAACTAAAAATTAAATGAAACTGTAAATTGCACCTAAAAGCATAAAATGAATTCTTTCGTCAGACAACGTAAACACTGCAATTAATCATAACTTATATAGTCGGCGCAAAATTAAGTACAATTTGATTATTTTTTATTGGTTTGTTTTTAGATCGATAGCTACAAATGTTGTTGTCTCGAATGATGCATATTCATAGTTTCCTTTATCACTGTATATAATTGGTTCATTAATAACATCTATATAGAACAGTGACCATTCTTTGCAATTCAGTGTTTATGTTTCTACGAAGTTACTAGAGTTTTCGTTGCAAACTTGGTATAGTTTTGATATACATCGTCCTTAGCGGTTTTTGGTTTTGACTATCAAATCGTTATACAAAAATATACACGTGAGATATATATTTTCGTAATATATATGGATTAGATTTGATATCTGTCGTCCTTGATGATATTTGTATTTGATGATCAATATATTTACCAGATGCATTTTTTCGTAATATGTATTGTATGAAATGTTGTTTCATATTGTTCATTTCTCTTAAAGTAAGTTATTAAAATAATCATAATTTTGAAAGGAATTAAATATGTTCGTTAGAAAACTTCGCGATCTTTACCTTTTTACGCCAAGGACGCAGATATCAAATCTGTTCTACATATATTATACAAAATATTGTTTCATATTCTTGATTGCTCTCTTATTATACCTTATGAGATAACCTTAATAAAATATTTTGAAAGAAACCAAATGTATTCGCCAAGTAATTTGGTGATCTCTCACTCTCTCTCTCTCTCTTTTTTTTTTTTTTTTATGTGAAAACTTCTTTAGGCGCGTTGAGCAATTTTGGGTGAACAAAAATCATGGAACTCGCTTCATCGTCACCGAAAGCTTTCCATGAGCTATATGTATATTGTGTATATATGTACATAGATATACCTCAATGTGTTATTAGTATACATTATATATATACAATGAGCACATTATATATATATATATATATAATGTATCATGAAAAACGGCAGTTTTTTGAGTGACGCAAGCGGAAGGACAAACGGACAGAACTCTGCGAACTCAAATAAACGGCTAGTTTGACATCAAAGAGATTTGTATAAGCCGACACTTAATATCTCAGCAAATAAGCCATATTTAGTTTTGATCTTTTCAAAATAGTCTTTTATCTTCGGTCTTAATATATCCGGAAAATTTTACATTTCTACATGCAGTATGTTTTGAGATCTGAATCTCAACTTAAAGTTAAAAAGAGAAAATGTATGGTGTAAGTTTGTAATGGACTAAAATCATGAAAAAATATCTCTAAAGCCGCACGAACGATTTTAATTTAATTAATATATGTTGTTATTGGGATCTTTCTGAATCTAGTAACGTTTTTGCTTTTTTTTTCAGGAAAACTGTTGTTTTTTTGTAAATGTTGCTTTAAAAATAGAACTATATTACTCCGCCAAAATGCATGCTTTTCTTCGGTGAAAATGTCGTAATTCGGTTCTTACTTTCAAGGCACGTTGGTTGGCTGACCAACGTGAATGCAGTCAATAAATTTTTGTTATGAAGAAAATATTTTTAATTTTAAGATTTCTCATTTCGTCAAAAACGTATTTAGATAATATTTAAAATAAACGAAGTATTTTTTAATTATAAATATTCTATTTCATCGTTATTCATAATAAATTAAAACTTTATTAAAGGGAAAAAGTTTAAAGCACTCATGCACAGGAATTTATACCATGCTCCATGGTCTTTGGAGTGCATGCGTACATCATCCGGATGCGTACATCCTGTAGACGCTAAGCTAATTGCTTACACTGTATCCCTCCACGGTGTTTGTTTAATTTGTTGATTGAAAATGTTACTTTACACTTGGAATTAATACGAAATTCTTTGCATGATTTAGTAGTAAGTGTTTTATAATTTTATATTCTTAAAACTTGCTTCTAATTTTAAACTTCATTTTACGTATATGTAATTATAGGCTTCGTCTGATGGCCCGAAAGTATTGTTATATGTAAACAAACCAGTGTTTTAATTTTTTATAGTCGCTTTTTTCGCAAAATTTTACTCAGTTAGTTTTCTGTAATATGATAATTAAACAAGTTTTCGAATTCATTATTATGTTTATTATTACTATTATTATGTTGTTATTATTGGTAATATGTCACCTTTTAGCTTAGCAATTTTTGGAAAAATAAATTTAAATGTTTCGTATACATCCTAACTAATCGAGATACTAAGAGATACTTCGATTAGAGCCCAAAATTTATTTAATGGAATAAAATAGCTGTATTATTCTTTTCAAAAAACATAATCCGAAAAACTTTATTTTTGAATGATACATCCTTGTAAAAGGAAGCAACAAAAATCCTTATGATAACATGGGATGTGAGAAAGGGACCTATCTGACTGATGTACAGCCTTAATTAGATACATCACAAGTCTAATGTAATGGGATAATTGGGAAATGTTGTATGCACTGTATTTATACATTATAACTGAATATTGTTAAATTTTAAATGAATGTTAATGTCTTAGTTGTGTATCATAATAATCATTTATAATGTTTTTGACTGATATAGCTTATGTAGTATGAATACTACTTTATATCAACAGGGTTGCCACGCTACCTGGAGAACCTGGAATAGTCAGGGAATTTGAAAATTGAGTTTAAAAGTCAGGGAAATAAAAAAAAAAAAAATCTGCCAATGCACGGTAATTTCCCTACCTTTTTTTTTTTTTTTCCCATTAGCTTCAGCTATTTTTTTAAACACCCCCACCCTTCTTTTTTGCTCATGTAAGGAATTTCTTATCTCGCTTATAAGCGACAAATGCTATCATTATATGCAACTTTTGTCATATGTAAATTTTGCGTTTACAAGTGGGACCTTAATTATTTTGCCCTCAACACTGTCAATGCTCAATATACGGTAAGACTGGAATATTTTTAGAATATACCTGGAAAACCTTTGAAAAGTCAGGGAATTTCATTCTCCTGTTTGAGTGGCAACCGTGTATCAAGCTTACACTGTACTGTACTCTAAATATAATAATTCAGCACAAGCAGTATAAAGAAAATAAGGCTAAGCTTTACTATAGGGTAATTAAAATTATTTATTTCAATAAATCGATTTGTCTTTTGCGTCACGCTATCCAAAACTGCAAGTAAAATTTGTGCAAATGTTTTCTTTGCATTACACTGTCTCTTTGCACAAATTCTCACTTTGTTGGATAATATGATACAAAATAACATTTACATATATTTTACTCACAGTTTTGGATAGCGTGACGCAAACGACAAATCGATTTATTGAAATAAATAATTTTAATTTATAATGCAAACTCAGTGAAAGTGTGATTATCTGACAGTGTATTTGAAAATTAAAAGCACTGTATCAATGTGTAAATATACTTTATTAGACAAAACAAAGGTAATTTTAATGGAATCTAAAAACAAATCTTTTAAATTACATCGAGGCGTAACTGGAATTTTTATATCATTCCTTTTAAAACTGTTATTTTGAAAATGAAATGCAAATGAAAAAGCATCAGTGAGTATATTTTATATATTTGTCTTATCTTGAAGTTAAAAATATTATGTTTGCATTGTAAATATAAATAAAAGAAAAAAGCAAATGATCAAATAAGAAAATCTATGTATATTTCAACTAATAGAAAAGCGTCACTTAAAATTTGATATCATTATTTTTAAGACCCATATTTCAAATTCTTATAGTGATAAAGTAGCTGCGTCACAAACTTTTAACCCAGTAAGGGTTTTTGTACTGATACTAATACGAGTAGTATAGTGCTGGAATCTGTCTCTTTCTAGTTCTATACTCTATGTATGTATGTACTTTTTCCACAGTATATACATAGTTAATAAAGTACAAGCACGTGTTTTTATAGAGACAGTTATATTATTCTTTTTGCTTTCAATATAAATTTAAAGTTTAAACCATTAAAGTTTAAATTGGTCGTTAACACTTCTTTACAAGCCAAAAATAATTCAAAAATAATAATGTAATAGCTCGACGATACAGTTCACAAGTTACTTATTTTTCACTTATATCGGCAGTCCCCAAAGACTACCCCGCATTTTTTTTTCTTTCCCCGCCAAGTATGGCAGATACCAAGACGACTCTTCCAGTTATGTTTTGCAAATGCTAAAGTGATAGTATATTTTGAAAAAAAATTGATTTTTCATATTAGATAAAACTACCCATTTTTATTTAATTTTGCTCCGACTTCAAAAGTTATGATTAATTGTAGCGTTTATGTTGTTTAAAGAAAGAATTTATTTCATGCTGGAGAGGTAATTTACAATTTCATTTTATTTTTAGTTGTTTGAATAATAGTTGTTCTTTAGAGTAGGTTCTATTTTCTACAAAAAGATTTTATTTTTCTCTTTTCAGTGAAAATGTATTCTTATAGCAAATCACAAAAAGACTTTCGACGGCTGTTTCACATATCGTAACCTGCAAGGAATGTATCACTACTCTAAAAAGGGCAATTTTGAGTTTATGTCAAAGAAAAATATACGAAGTGCACCAATGTGCACACAAAAATGTTACATCTACATTTCGACAATTATCCACTAGAGAGGCAGTTGTATCAGTTTTATTCTAGTCAATGCCTTATCTTTAATTTGATTTTTCTCAAATACTGCTTTACTGTTTTTGTTTTACTATTCTTGCTTTTATGCGATACGAGAAAAAATTATTAAATCCACATATATTAAATTAAAAATGTTCTAGGAATGTAAAGAATAGATGCGCTGAATTCGTAACCAAAAATTATGTTAGACACGAAGTATAAAGTATCCACGATCAATAACTAAATACAAATGTTCTTAAGAAAAACAGCTTGAAAAAGTATCGTTGACTCTCTTATACGTGTAAGGATATCAAATGAGTCTCTATAAGAAAAAAAACCTGCGTACATTTTTAATAAATTAAAACAGACATAAAAACGATATTTAGATAATTGTCAACTGCAATGTACATCTGAATTCTGATTGAATTTTACAGAGCGAGCGTGTCACCTGCTACACTGGAAAGTGCGCAGCGTATAGTTAAGACAATAATCTAAATATGTAGTTTACACATAGAAATAAAGATTTTATTCATTTGTAACACCGTTTCGGCACGTTAAATGCAGGAAACTGAAAAAAAAAACGGAGGCACAGTTAAACTTTCTGTTTTTAACATTTATATTCAAAAGATGTTTTTCTGTTAGGAAGATCGGGACTACTTGTGCCATATAGTTTCCAGAATGAGCCGATAGGTTGCAGAACCTTTCGGGTCATGCGAGTGAACAGGTTGATTATTGTAGCGTGTTGCGTATGTTTGGAAGTATAGCGTTAAGTTTTTTCGAGATAAAATTATTTATCGTGTTTTCTATTGCAAAAGTAAATTTTGTAATCTACGTTGGAATTGTCATTACCATGAGGGATCATGAGGTATGTAAACTTTCTTAACATTATTTGAATATTTATATTTTGAGCTGTTGTTCTATGCATTTCATTTATTAATCATGGCAAGCTTTCGAAAACTAATGAATAAAGTTCAAAACGGCCTAACGCGGGTCTAGTTGTGACGAATTGTAAGAGGCACGTTGTGACAGTGTCACTACTTGCCCCAGCACAATTTTTAATGCAGGTTTTTATATTTCAGAAAAAAAATAGTGCGAAATTACAAAAAGCATACTGAAAGAGCTAAAGGTATTTTAGTAGATTATGAAAGGGCTGCAAAAGATGTAAATTCCAGAAGGTGCAGTTTAAGGAAATCTCAACAACTGTTTAGTGTAAACACAATGCCACTTCTTACATATGTGAATAACAGGAAGAGTATATTGAAATGGAGCATAAGCAACCGCGTATTATATCTGCATTATAGGAAAAGGCCAAACAGTGCATTGCAAAAAAAAAAAAAAAAAACATCTATAATTTAGAAAAAAAAATGAAGTAGCAAAAATCGGAAAGGTTTGAAGATGACGAAAATTGCTTATGTCTAGTTTGCTTGGAGCAATACAAAATTTCTAGACTCATAGAAAACTGGGCGCAATGCATGACATGTAAAACATGGGCTCAGGTCAAATGTACCAACAATGGACCTTGCTACATTTAAATTAACTGAAAATCAGACGCTGAAACAAGCGATGACAATGAGTGATTAAAAATATAGGTAGGCCTATAGAATATAGACCTACACTTTGTAGTAAGCTACAGAGTCAGAAATCAATATAGCCAAAGATTTGTTTTAAACACTTTTTTATTTATTTCCTGATTAATTTTTTTTCCTTTATTTCTATTGTTAAGTATCTCTAACACCAACAAAACATATGTTTTAAATTGATAACCCCCCACGTTTGACCCCCTCCTGTCGGCTAAAAACAATTATGTGCTAATCGATGTGACCGCTTACATTGACTATATTTTGAACTACATAGCATACGTATCAACCGTTAAGGTACAATGTGTTGAACGTAGTTTAAGTGAGCATAATATAGAAATTGCAAACAAACAAATGCACGTTTCAAGTGTTCTATTTTTAGCATTAAAATGTAAAAACTATTTTTTTTGTACTAAATCTAAGATAATCTACAACTTTGTAATTCACTTGTTTTCCTCTATATGCAACAGAAAGGAAATTTCTTAAGGGGTTTTTCCCATGCCGCGTAATTAATTTAAAGATACACACACACGCACAATTATTTTAACAACTTAACAAAAGTTCTTTTTTGTGAAAAATCTCTTAACATCCCACAAATCTTCGGTATGATCCCTTCGGTTTGACCTTCCGACTGTTTACGACGTAAATTCAGTTAAAATTTAAAAGACAACTTCTAACGGACATAAAATATGCATGTTCATCAAGGCACGTTTCTTTTCTTTTTTTTCTTTAATTGAAATGAGTCAAAGAACAGGATTGCTTTTTCGACATTAACTCACAAAATAATTAAGGTGAATTAGAATACACAAGAAGTGTTTTTAAAGCATATACTAATATGTGCATATTTTACACTATAGGACGAAATAATATACAGTATTATGGTACACAAAGTGATAGTTCATTGGACCAGGTTACGAGTTTAGTAAGCTAAATCTAAAAATTAGTTAATTTGAATAACTATAAATATCTGTGATGCATTGCATTATTTTTATGTTTCTACCATTAACATTTTAACGAAAGCAATAAAAAAATATTCAAGACTCTTCTAGAAAGTATTTGTTAATGAATTTATTTTTTATTGAAAAAAAAAAAGTAGAGTTAGCGGTTTTATATAGTTGATATTTATATACTTATTCCTTGTGTTATTACTATTTTTTTTTTTCTTTTAATATATATATATATATATATATGTTTTACTTAACGAAATGAGTATATATATAACTAGTTGTATATATAACGAAATGAGTAAATTTTTAAAAAAATATACTGTATCCCATTATATTGAAAACAGAGCTATACATTAGATGTATTATTCGAAAATACCATAATATTTTACATTGATATTTTGAAAAAAAAAAAGATATTATTATTTAAATATATACCACAATATGTATGTATATATATATATATGTATATATATAAAGAGAGAAAGAGAGAGTGAGAATGTTTTCAAATATCTGTAAGCTTTGTTTACTCTATATATTTAAAAAAAAATTAATGTCGCTAGCATCAAATTTTTTCGTCTGCAACCACATCTCTTTGCGGAGGGCAGTATCTTTCACGTCAAGAGATGTATCAGTGTTTTCGGAATAATCAAAGGAAGACATTTCAGCTGCTTAGAAATTTCTATCATTTTAATTAACGATGTTATAAATTAAAAACGTCAGGTTTGTAAATGTACTCTATCTCATATCTTGAAAAAAAGTTTCTCTTATGACGTTGTTTTTCTGTCATGGTGTAATTTTACACAGGGAAATTAAAATGTGATCTATGGTGTAAAAGTAAAATAAAATAAGTGTCAATTTTACTAGTATTAGGTAATTTCAATAAAAAATGAATATAAGATTGTAATTTGTCGTCTACAAATAACTTTTTCTTTCTTTTTTTTCATTTCTATTTTAAAAAATTAATTTTCTTATTGGCAAACTTTTATGATTTTTTTTAAAATAAATTCTCTCTTTTTTTTTTTTTTTTTTTTTTTAAATAATGAAATAATATCATGCCCATATATCGGCCTTCAATTCTTTTTGTTTTGAAAGTATATTTATATACATACATATATATATATATATATTTACTTAAAAACATATTTTAAAGAACTTCGAATACATTTTGACGTAAATAAAAATAGAGTCAGATTCAAGCTCATTTAAAAATGACTTATATATAATGTAATCTTCTAATTTCGCACTGATAGTTTTTTAACATTACAGAATTAGGCATTTCTATAATACGTTTCATAATGAAGCTGTAGGAGATTTTTCAAATTATAATAATAATAATAAACTTTTATTCTTTTCAGATATTTTCAAATGTGTAAAATTACTACCTAGCTGCACATTAGAAGTATATATAGAGTGAATTAACTAAAAAAAGTGAATAGTAAAATGTATAGGCACTAGAAAAAAGAGGTACTACGTTAAAATAAATAAATAGGCGATTATGCCAAAACAATTCATCGCCAAATAGTGTCAAAAATTTAAAAGTCACCAAAGGGGTCGTATATAGTAAAGCTGTAACACAAAATGGTCTAGATATTAAAATTTTCTTTCTATTCTAAAAAATTTGATCTGGCTAACACATGACTTCCTTATACACCTATTGAAATCTGTACATATGATTATGAAAACATTGACAATTTTTTGTGAGTAACAAATAGGAAGTTTCCAGTCCATAAACATTCTTGAAAACAAGACAAGAAAACTATTACTGAAACCCTAAAAGTCACGACATTAGGATTATAAACACAGCATAAAGCAAATATGGCTTGCACTAAAATAGTATTCCACAAATTATTACAGAATTCCTCACCACAGATGATTACAGAAACGTTGGCACAGCTTCGAGTTTAATATAGGTATTGTAATTTTGTTCTATTTGGTGAGAATGATTGGCGAGGAACGATGTGTTATACAAAACCCGTAAACACCGCTAAATTAGAGAAAGACCATTACTAATTCTTGCTACTTTGAAATAATATTTTTCGTCAAATTTGGCTTCTAATCTTGCCAAGTCAATAAATCTTTTGCAAACGCAAATTTTTGCGTTGGCGTAGAATTTCGTGGTTTGGTGCAAAATTTGGCGAATTTTTATAGTTTCGGGTTATGAAGTTTGGAAACTCTAACTTTAAAAAGAATTGACTTCTAGAATTTGCAGATAATGTTCATTGGTTTCTAGAGCAAAGCTAACTACTTAGTTCTATAACTGACTATTATATAAAATGAAGAGTCATTATTGGTGATTGTAGACAAGAAAATACTTATTTCTTTGCGTGCTACTTTCTATACGGTATTAAAAAATAAATGGAAAAGGGTGGCAGTTCTTTCATTTCCCCGAAAGTGAGCGTTGCGATAGCTGCAAATTGAGGAATCTGACATCCAAGTTTGACGAAAAATGGTAGTATAAGATTTGTGAAGTTTGGAATCACTTTCAATATGAGTCGAGTGTTGAAATTTTCAGGAATGATTCGTTGGTTTCTAGCGAAGACTTAGCTCGAAATTTCCATAAACCACTGACATTAATCTCTAAAAATTCCAATACCATTCAGACTTCGAACAGTGCGGTTGATCATTGTTCCTGAATTAGCGAAATTCCTGCTCCGTAGTGTATTTGTTTCTCATTACTTGACTTCTTTGGTACGAATGATTGTTTTTTTAGATTGTTTGTGAATATTCGTTTATTACTGATTTTTGTAGTACCATATATATATATATATTATTTTATTCAATGGTTTTCAGAATATTCATCAAATAAAATGCATTCATCGATTTGAACCTGCTTATATCTTTACAAATTATTTTCTACAAACGAAAATGTCAACATTTATAACAACATCGTTATGAGCTCTATCATTAGCTTCTTTTGAAATCTCTATGACAGTATAGGCCATATATAATGGCCAAAAACCTTGCATTTTTAGTCGTTTTGAATATAATTTTCATAAATATCTCAAAAACAAAAAGTCACAGGAAATCCAAAAAAGGGAGATGCACAACTAGTTGTTAAACCAAATTAATTCAAAAATTTGCAACGTTCTGCGTCCTACCGTTTTTGGGTTATGCGAGATGCACGCATACGTAAATATAGACGACACAAAAAATCGTGAGAAATCCTAAATAACTCTAAAACGATAGCTCGTGCCAAGATCGAAATTGGAAGAGTATAAATAGACATCGTGAGACTTACAAATATAAATTTATAGCATTCTGCGACCACTCGTTTTTGAGCTATGCGAAATACAAAAATTCTTTTTCGCAAATCGGGATTATAATACTTCTTTATACATTGTGTAAGGAAATAAAAAAATTACTGATTTTTAGCATAATATTTCATGAATAAAAATAATAATAATGTGGTATTAAATATTATGTGTTTCAATTTGACACTACATATAAGGATTTTTATAAGAATTTTCTGCTTTTTTTTTTTTTTGTGCGTGTGTGTGTGTTATGCACTAATAATATTTCCATTCAGTGAAAAACAAAGCAGTGAACAGTTTGGCAGAGCCCCGGCAGGGGTTAATAAGTGGAGCGAGTAGGGGGAGGCGAAGACTTCTTCGAGGATTGGTGAGTGGAGCTAGTACGGGCCGGAAAGAAAAAAGAAAAGAAATATATATCTTTAAAAAACTCTATTAAAGATGTCATTAAAATGGAATCAAAAGAATATTGAAAAGTTTTACTCTAAACAGAGTATGGAGCTGATCTGATTGGGGGGGGGGGGGGGAAGATGCCAAATTACCTCGCGAACATATTTAACTCCTTTCAAATATTATTGTTATTTTAATATATTATGAATAGCAATATAGAAGAGCAATAAGTAATTTGAAACAATATTTCGTAAAATATATTTTACTAAAATATATATCCGGCCTATGTATTTTCGTATTACGTTTTTGTTCGTCAAATATAAAAACCGCCAAGGATGAGAGACCATTAAAACTTACTGACATTGAAAACAACTTTAATAACTGTAAAAGCAATAAAACTTCTGCGCGCACATACATTACAAGTGCTTTGCAAACAATAAAATAAAATAAATAAATAATTTTAGGATTGTTACCAAAAACATAGAGGTTGACAGATATCAAAGCTAGAACTAAATTATTTTTTTTATAAACTTTTAATGAAATGAAAAAATGATATTGAATTCTCAATTTGAGAAAATAAAAACAAATTTCGATTTTTCTGTAAGTCATAAACATATTTCATCTTAATGAGACTCACATGAATTATTCATAGCAAACAAACAGCGAGTAAAAGTTCTGATGGAAATGCAGCAACTTTCGTGCGATACTGTAAATTAAAGAACGGTAAAGTAATAATAAAGAACTTGAATTCCTGAATATATTTTAATAATATACGCATTTATTATCTTTCACACTAAAAAATCACTTTTATAATCAGTATTATAGAAAAGCTGACATTAAGGAAGGAAATTTTAAACGTAGAAATATTGATCTACAAACTTTTGAAGCAAAATGTATGGATATATATATATATATATATATATATATATATTATTTTATTTTTATCTTCATTGTATATCGAAGCCAAATTGTCATTTTCACTAAAATCACAAATTAAAGAGTCATAATAAGTAGAAATTAAATTTTATTTTATTTTCATTAAGTGTGGATTTGTAAAATGGTATTATTATCATACAAAAACATTATTTCGTCAGTTTAAAAATCACAGGTAATGCTACACACTTTTGAAGAAAGAAAAGTGAATGTTTTGACTATTGTTTTTATGTGACATTATAAATAAAAACTAAAAAGAAAAAAAAAATACCTACATTGAAATCGCCCTAAACCTTGCTTCGGGTAACTGCTGCCTACGGCAGGTCTTTTTCCGCCCGCACTGCATCTGGTCCAGGTTACCACTGCCTGTAGAAAGGTCTATTCAGGGTTCTTCAATTTGGGTATTTATCAGCGAAAAATATATTTGTTATTATTTAGGAACTATGATTTCAAAGATGACTGTATCTCAATATATATTAAATATTTTAGTTTCATTATTCAGTAGCAAAATTTCATTATTCGCGTGAAAATATATATATATATATATATATATATATATATATATTTATTTTTTATTTATTTATTTATTTTTTTTTTTTGTAGTAAAAAATGGACTGGAAAATTTTTTTGTCAACAATTAAATTTAAAATTAGTATTTAAATTTCTGATTTTCAAGCTATTATAAGGAAATTATTTTCATATTTTATTTAATTAAAAAAATAAATTTAAAATTAAATAAAAAAAAATATAAGAAATATAAAAACAATCTCGTATGATGTTCTCGAATGCTTTATAAAATATTTTGATTAGTTAAAATATTTCCTCTCTTGCAAAAGGGAAACTTCTATATTTTTCTTTAAAACTTACTTAATGTTGATACGTTCTTTTTTTTATAGAATATCTCTTCAAGAATAAATATTTATTATTATTTGTTTTTAATTTAAATTTTTATTTTGTGCGTTTTATTAACTAAAACAAAGCGTTTAAAAAACCTAATCAGAATTTCTTAGGATACTATTGTAGACAATGAAATGTTTTCTTTTACAATTGACATCTTATCTATTTATTATCTGCAAAAAAATAACACGTCCACCACCGAGTATCGAACCCACGACCATGGCATTAACAAATTGACGCTTTAGCCGACTAAACCATTGCCCAACACAAGAATTGCTTCATATTTACTTTCAAATGGAAAAACTTTGCTTTTTGCATGACACGGAAACACAATGGCAAAATCCAATTTTAATGAAACAAAAACTTCTAATTAAAAGAAAACTAATGAAAAATTCGAAAATCGGGCTTCGAGATGAAGGCGAGGACATTACAAACGTCCATGTAGATTTTTGTAGCTCTAAGATCAGCCGTTTTAATAAAATGCTCAACACAAATATACACAATGACCCACCCCCCCACACACACACAAACATCTTATTTTATTATATGTATAGATTAACATTAGTTCACATTTTTAGGTAAGGTTCTTTTTTCAATAATTTTATAAGTTTACATATACATATATATATATATATATATATATATATATAAGGTTACGAGATTTCCTTGGACTCTGTGGACGCACTGAGTATATGATCACATGCTGAACAAAAAGTAAAAGAAAAGAAAATTGTTAAATGAATTTAATCTTTTGATTTTTATGTAAAAATATGATCACGTGCTATCTTTAAAAGAGTGTGAAAATTAAGAGTTTATGTGATGCATGCGGCATCTGTATAAAATGATTAAAGATCATAATATTAGTTTCAAGAAATATAATAAAGAAACATAATTAAAGAAATTAACTGTTGATTAAAGAATTATAATTAAAGAAATAGAGCTTTTGAATTTTAAGTATTGTCTAATATAGGAATAATCCCATTTTTATGCAAGCGCAAATTGATGCTGCTTTATTGATTTTTAAACTGTGGATCTCTTTTGTTTGCTCCCTCTCATTCTCTATCTTGGGTCAGATGGATCCTAGCAGCAAAGTCGGAGATAAAAAGAGACTAGACAGAAACAATAAGCGTAGGCGTTTAAAGCGACAAATGGAAAATGATTTTGAAATTTTTTCCGCACTCGGAATTCAGTTCGTTCACGAATCGGGATTTTTATAGTATTTCTATAAATTATCATGTATTTTTCAAGTTTTTCTTTTGCATCTAACTATGATTTTCATTCTTGTATTTTGGACAGCAGTATTTGGCTTATTATCTCTTGGTAATAAGTAGGGGGCTAAGCTATTGTTTTTCTTGATTATATGAGAAATTCATTTTAAATTCCTATATATGCGCCAGTGCCCTTTTGCCTAGTTTTTCGCCTGTTGGGGGAAATGGTTATTATTCAGACCTGAAATAGCAGTTGCAATTTTCAAAAGAAATTTTATTGCGAACGTTAAAGTGTTAAAGCTTAAAAGAGTAAAGATAAATGCATTTAAAGATAAATAAATGCTTTCTTCTTCCTCTTTTTCACTTATTTTTCTTTTTTTTTTTTTTTTTTTTTTTTTTTAAGGTTTTTTTTTTTTTTTTCTTTATTTCTTTATATTATTTTTATTCATTTCTTTATTTATTATTATTATCTTTTACAGTAATTAAAAAATCAAATTTTATTATAAAACGTTTTATATAACATATTTCATATTTTTATATCGAACACATATTCTATAAATTAAATATGGAACAAAGCTAAGTTGTAGACAAAAGTCTCTTTTAAGCCTTCTAGAATCTCAAGTTAATTCTTTAACATAAAATACCTGTCTAGTACATGTCGGATTACATGCACCGATTTGTTTGAGAATGTATGTCTAAATTCTTTGAAGCAAAATCCTTCAAAAATATAAATTTCTTGACTTTTTAATCACTTGGAAAACATTCTTGTTAAATTTATTTTTATTTTGTTTGTTGAAACTTAAAATAAAAATAAATAAGTAAGAAAAAAAAAAAACCTCTTATATTCTTCTTAACCAGAATTTAATTTAGTATAACAGGACTTACTTTAGTCTTTTTTTTCCTATAAAGGCATGCAGTAACTGTGTTTATTTCTCTAGCATTTCCAACTATATTTATTTCTTAGTCCCTTGTCGTCGTTAAACTTTTGTTGTCATTTTAGTGATAAATCAAAATGGCTATAGCAATTTCATAAGCAAAGATCTTGGCGTGAAACATCCGAGCTACTTTGGTGGCAAATTTCAAATTTCGCCAAGGGATTCTATACTGAAGATATTCCATTTCTTTAGAACGATTTTTCTCAAGTTTATTTTAATTATTTAATATATATAGGGGAGATCCGTGTACCTAGGGCCACCCCACTTTATTTGAATAATATTTAATTTTAAGTTTTAAAATTCAAATGGGCGAGTAACAAAACCAATTGTTACTTTTACAACTACTTTGGAACTTTTGAAGAGAAAGTTTTGACAAGTTACATGTGGAAAACAAATTTACATGGTTTGAAGTAAAATTTTTTAGCTCATCTCTTTTGCTATTTTACAAAGGGGAGCGTAATATTTTTCTTTCATTTTTAGTGTATAATTTTGCTTGTTATATTGTGTAATAAATGAGATATTTAATTTGTCATCTCTGGATGTGGATTTTTTAGTGGACAGCATTTTGAATTAAGTTACCAAAATTTGTACCTAGGGCCTCAAAGCTGCCTTGTAACTAGGGCCAGTGTGTTTGGACCTTTAAACAATTTTGCGACCGCACGTTTTTCTCATAAGTTACAAATTTCCAAATCAACTTTTTCCGTATTCACATTTATATTAAAAATGGATATGCATTATAATCATACTTTCTCTAATCAAAGTATTTGCATCCATAGTATACTGATGGTACAAATATGAATATTGTGTATAATTTTTAGAAACGAATAACATGTAAATTGCAAAAGAAACGCCCACTGGTGGAGATTCATATTTTCAAATGACGTGAATCTACATCCGCAGTCGCGAAAGTGTTAAGAAACACAGTACAGCCTATAGTAATTCGATGCTGGCAAACTCTGGTAAAACAATCACTATATATGACGTTGCTGATAATGTTGGCAAGTCCTATCCGTCGACCTTTACTCCTGTAAACATTCTATCAGACTTTCGTGTATCCGACGTATGGCTAATGAATCAAACCACATTCACTGAGGATGAATATTTAATGTCAAATGTGACTGAAAAACAAGATCTCTCCTTAAATTAAAAAAAAAAAAAAATATTTTCCAGGAAGAAAGTGAACCAATAATGATAAAACGTGCTGTCTCTGTTTCGTGTCCTGTTGAAATTTCGAAACCTTCAACATCTAACATCATTTCGTGTGTCATGCTTTAAAAGGTACGAACCTGAGCAAAACATTTACATAAAGCAAAACCTCCCACATCAAAGAAAAGAAGTGACCGAAAACCAGCGAGATCTAGAAATCCAAGAGACACTCCAGAAAAAAAAGAAATTGAAGAAAAGAAGCATTCTGTTAGAATATCACAAAGAAAAAAAAAAGAAAGAATAAGAAAAAAAAAAAAGTGAAAATTTTCGTGTTTCAAACTAAGGCAACAACATAATTATTATATGATAAATAAATGTATTAACAGGGAAGAGGTGCCGCTCACCGCTCTGCTAGGCTAGGCCCCTCTTTCGGAGTTTATTTAAACTCTAAAAAAAAAAAAAAAAGAAAGAAAGAAAGAAAGAAAAAAGAAAAAGAAAAAAAGTTACAAAGGACGCTAGAGACAGGTCTCCCACGCGACAAGGAGCGGCATGCTCTATGCTGGTAGATAATAGGCTGCAGTTGTTCATGGCGATATTTTATGTTGTGTCGAAATGTCCCACAGCACAAGATTGATGAAAAGATGATTTTGGGAAGGTTCGATGACATATAGAGCAAGTAGATGTCAGATTAATCTGTGAGATTAGTCATATTCATAAGAAATTCAAATATACTATTTAGTTTAGAAAGCAGTCTTTTTCTATTGAGGATATTTAACAGCCAATCGGCTGGCCTGAGAGTGGGATTTCTTAAGTGGAAGGCAGAAGTTAAACTAGAGTAGTAATAATAGTGATTCGGAGTTCCCTCCTTACCTCAAGAATACAGAGGAGAGCGTCGGCAATGAAATCTGTAGAAATAGGATGGAAATGAGCCATGACCTGTCAGAAAAGCAGTCACGGGGGGGGAGAGGGGGAAACACCAAGAATTTAAGTTTACGAGTGGAATGAGATTAAAGGTGTATTTTCCCTTTGGAGAAGTATCCCACAGTTCCTGGCAATCTCTAAGTAATTGTTGTTTTAATACGTGTTTAACGTATGAGGAAGGGGCAGGGAGTGAAAAATATATTGAATTGTTTTCGGTGGTTGCCTTGGCCAGTAAATCAGCAAGTTCATTGCCGAGCACTCTACTGTGGTCAGAAACATGTGCCAGGGACAGATGTTTAGCCAGATTAATAAGTTTTGATTTAATTGAGATAACCTGCGGATGTTTACTCCTGTGGCGAGAAATGGCTAGCAGACCTGACAGACTATCACTGAAAATATTATGGGATTGATAGTTATTAATATTAGCCACAACACAGTCTATGGCCATTTGGATCGCGAATAATTCCGCTTGGGAAACAGAGTTATAGTTGGCCAGTCTGCCAGCTCACTGATGGACAACCGAACCATCGGTCATCACACAAAAGGCCGCAACCACACTGTGGTCCGTTTTGGAGCCATCAGTGAAGATTGCCACAGGAGCAGAAGGAGAAAAGCTATTTTGTTACAATTTACTATTTGTGAAGCAACATCTTTGCCGGGATGAATATTCCAACTATTGACTGTGGATTGTATTTCTGTGTTTCGAAAAAGGGTGTTTGCCAAAAAAGTATTTCTTAATTGAAGAATGTTAGTTTTTGAGTATGTCTGTTGAAGCTGAAGATGGAGAATGCCCGTAACATCAGTGAGGGCGTCAGTGGAGATTGTTCTGTATCCTCTTGATAATTGGAGGAGGAAGGTCCTCTGGATTGAGTTTAAGTTTGTCTGAGCAGTAACCGACAGGTGACCCCCCCCCGCCCAAATGCCAGCCCCGTAAGTTAATATTTTTTCTATTATTGTTGAGTACCATAGTTTAAGAAAGGAGGTGGAGATTCCCCACCTCCTTCCAACCATTTTAGCTGCATTGTGATAGTGTGTGACAGTTTTCAATTTAAGTTCTTTAATGTGGGCTAGCCATTTGAGACCCTTGTCGACCGTGATGCCAAGGACCTTGATATGAGGAACATGTCTGACACTGACACCGTCAATTCTCCTCACAGGCATTATTTTCAATTGTCTTGGGTGAGAGAATGTTAAGGCCTGTGTTTTACCTGGGGAGAGGGATAGATCTAGTTGTTTTAGAAGATTATTGAAAAGAGAGAGAGCTCCTGGGCCTGAACCTCCAGAACTTTTCAAATTCTGCCTGAGAGGAGTAACGAGAAATCATCTGCGTATGCGTAAGTTTTGAAACCCCCAGAGTTCATGCCCAGCAGGATCTTGTTTGCTATAAGGTTCCAAAGAGTTGGTCCTAGGTATGAGCCCTGAGGGCAGCCTTTTGATTGAGATCTTTCTGAGTAGCCGTTATCCCAATTAATTAGAATTTTTCTATTGGAAAGGTAGGAAGCGATGATTCCCACTATATTGCCCGGGCAGTTGAGATCGCGTAGAGTATTGAGAATGTGGGGCCACTCTATGTTATCGAAAGCACCTTTTTCGAGGGAGATGAGAGTGGTGTATTCTTTAGCACTTGCGTTGAGGTTGCAGGAACTCCGGATTTGTTCCAAAAGCATTTTGCACGATCTGCCCTCTCTGAACCCAAATTGGTGTGCATGCAGAAAATTACTGGTTTCTGAAAAGTAATTTAATCTAGTAACGATGAGTTTTTCAAGTAGTTTTTCTAGACTGGGCAAAAGACAGATTGGTCTATATGAAGTTGGTTCAGCGGGGAGCTTCCCTTGCTTCAGAAAGTACACCACCTCACCTTTACGTAAAATTATTGGAAAATATTGGAATTTAAGACAGAGGTTTGTCCAGTCAGTAATGATTTGGGGAATTGTGTAGAATGTATGTCTAAGTATTTTAAAGTCAATATGATATGGACCTGGTGCTTTCTTAACATTGAAACTGTGTAGAGTAGCCCTAACCTCAGGCTCCGTGAAGGGGTCATCCGAGGGAGCTGAGAAGGGAGGAGGAATGAAATTAGGGTATTTGATAGATGGAAAAATAATGCTCGTGATATATTCAAGGTTATTACGTTTTGAGGATCGAGCTGGAGGTCGTTGAAGTTTCAGCTCTGTTGGGGGTAAAATATTTATTGGTGAAGAATTTTTGAGCGGTGCCGAATTTATTGGTTTGTGTGGAGCAGAACTTTCTCCATGCGCAAGTTTTAGCAGTATTTACCTGTTTTTTTAATTGGGCCGAGAGTTCTTTAATCTTTAGTTTTTGTTGCGGATGTAATGCTGGGTCTAGATATTTTAATTGTCTCTTAAGCGCGGTTAGCTGATTACGCATGGAGCGAAGCTGGGGGGACCAGAAGTTGTAGGCGAACAGCCTCCCCGATTTTTTTAGGCTGAATGTATCGATTTGATTAAGTCAGAAGTTGCTCGCTCTAGTTGATTAGTGTTTGTTACTGAAGACATTGTATTAAGTAGAGAAAGTATTAACTTTGAGTTGTTTTTTGAATTTATTAAAATTACCATCTGCGGTTGCAAATCTTTTAGAATAAGTGGTTGAGGGAGTCGAACTTAATGAGTAAGTAATATATTTATGATCAGAACTATTGTGGATATCCAGGACTGACCAGTCGTTAATGATTGCAAAAGTTTTAGGATTAACAAGGGTAAAATCTGGCCCACGCTTGGCTTAATTTTTTTCGAAAGTTGGGTGAGAATTTTCAATATTGGCTAGACAGAGGTTATTTGAAGCTATGAATTCAATTAGGCTGCTCCCTCTAGCGTCCTCACGCGGTGAAAATAAATGTATTACTTGATATTATTTCTCTTATAAAATACATGTTTATATGTTTATATGCTTATTTTCTATTCACTACAAAGTGAAATCTAAATTTGAGAGAATGGCCCTAGGTACAATGAGGTCTGGCGCCAGATACAATGAAGGTGTTGTACCTAGGGCCATGTGTGAAGTGTATTTTTTTTTTTTTTTAACCTTCTATTTGTCGGAATTTATTATTTTAGGTATTTATATTAATCCCAATTGGAAGTAATTAGTCCTAAAGA
Source organism: Salticus scenicus (assembly GCA_963930645.1). NCBI lineage: Eukaryota > Metazoa > Arthropoda > Arachnida > Araneae > Salticidae > Salticus > Salticus scenicus. Next base: position 55,739,406 of record OZ005656.1, read on the forward strand.
TATGTACATATCAGTTTGATAATTTTAAACAGGTCAAGGGCTCTGTTTTGGGGCATTGAAAAAAAGTGGCCCTAGGTACACTGGTCTCCCCTATATATATGCGCTATTTTATTTTATTTTACTTATTTTTATTTATTTATTTATTTATTTTTATTTTTATTTTATTTCATTTTATTTTATTTTTTATTTTTATTTTTATTTTATATTTTTTGACACAAAAGAAAGATTTTACTTACTTACTTATCTATTTTTGGCTTTTATGCAATAGAATCTTTCGATATGTAATTTTTTTAACATTTTAATGAAGTTTAAATAGTCAAGTTCATAGCACGAAGTTTCTTTACTTCTACAAATTTCCTTTTCTTTTCTAAATTTAAGCCTTTCCCGTCCTTTTCCATTTCTTTTAATTTATTAGAAATCACTATAATTATTTTAGGAAGTTTAAGTTTCTTTTTCTGAATTTTATTTTAATTATTTTTATAAAAATGTTTGCACGTTTACTTTTTCTTTTCGACATAAATATAAATGTAAAACTCAAGATAAAATACTACAAATGGCGACAGCGTAAAATCGCATATTGAAGGTAATATTCCTGTCGTACAAATAAACAAATATTTTTATATTTTTAAAATAATTATCTACCTTGCATATTTTAATTTAAGTAGGGTAAGTTGGCTTAAAATGATCCCCGTAAGGAAAAAAACTTATGTAAAACAACATAAAAGTTTAAATAAAACTTCGGCCCTTTGCTAGTGTGTATCATGCAATATTTCGCATTATAAACGTACCTTAATAATGTTTAAACTTAAACTGAGTAGTGAAAAAAATAGATTTTTTAAAAAGGGTCCAAAGGATCGTTTTTCCCTCACTAAAGGGTAAAATGAATCTTTCTTTAAAAATATTTGTAAATCATTTTCTGTTTACAAAATGTAGGATATAAAAGTAATTATGACAATACATAATGAAATAAAATAAGTTTTACAATCAAATAGTCTACATAGTTTATTTCATAAAATTTAAAAAGATTAAAAAAAAAAAAAAAAAAAAAAAAAAAAAAAAAAAAAAAATGGAATATTTGAAAATTTTAATTCAAAAATAATAGATATAATAATAGATCCCTTAATAAAGTCAGAAATAAATTAAACAATGCTTGTTCTTGCCACATCTCATCCAAATAATGGATTCATAACGATTCACATAATCGATTCAAATCTATTCGCACAATGCATTGCTTTACCCGACAACATGGCATCCATTTTAGGTCTATTACTAGATGACGCCGAAAAACATAACAAAATTAGCAAGTGTAATATACATCTCAAAACATATTTTATTAAGTAAACAAAGTCATATTTCTGTTAATGAAAGACTGTGTATCTAAACAATTAGAAAAGTTAATGCGGAAAATATAACAGATTTTATAAAACCTACTTTTTCAAAGAATTCTATTCAGAAGCGTAACACAGCAATCGCTTGAATACCGCTATTGCTTATTCATAACTTGGTCCAACTAGTTTATATGTTACCCGGTATATAGCGCTACACGTTGAAAAAAAAAAAAAAAAAAAAAGAACATAAGTGCATTGTTTTTCCTCTAGGATACTTTTAGGCTCCCTTCCCCTACATAAAAATATCTAATGCTGTTATAGAAAAGTAATTCAATAAATTTTAATATTAAACCTTTTTTTTTTTTTTTTTTTTTTTTTTTTTTTTTAATGCTTTTATGTGTTGAATGCGTTTTAAAACTTTTTATACTATTTTCTTATTTACATTGTTCCATATGACGTTGTAGAAAACAAATTTGTTAAATTATCAAATTAAACTCGACAAAACATATTTGGCTGAAACAACGTTAACAAATTTACACTTTATTTTTCTATTTCGAATGTATTAATTAAAAAATACTTAGTATTAAATAATAAAAAAAAACCTTACTTTAGCTTTACCGATGTGACACTATTTGGCGAAGTACTTTCTTATTAGGGGGCCCCCCCTCATCGTCATCGTCGGTCACTCCATTCTGTGCGCTTTTGTTTTTAAATAAAAATATTACTTCTATTTTTTGAATGAAAGAAAAAAAAAACTCATTTGAAAGGGTAGGTTGATTTCTTTTTACTTATCAAGTAGCCACCATTTAGTTCCAAAATGGCGGCTACAAATTATTAATGGTAGAAGTATTTATTTAGGCTGTGTACATATAGAGTTTTAAGCAAATCATTTCATGAATACCTTTTTATGTGAATTTAAAATTTTCAATTGGCCGGCACTTGGAAACAAAATTGCAGGCCAAGTTGGCAAACTATTACAGCAAATGCAGGTGTGAGATAAGTCTACTGTACAAATTTAGTTCGAATTAATTCAGAATATCAAAATTCAGTGATTTTAAAAATTAAGTGGCGGCTACTTGGATCAAAATGGCTGCTCAATGAAGTTATCCAAGATATTTGTAAGATAAATCCACTGTCCAACATTGTTTTCGAATAAATTCAGTATTTCAAAAGTTAACGCGATAACAAGTCTCAAGTGGCAGTGTTCAGGTGAACGCAACTTGGAAAAAAAATGCGGACAGAAATTGCAAACCGAAATAATAGATATTTGAATGATAAATCCATTATTCAATTTGGTTTGAGTTAATCAAGCATTTTAAAAGTTATCGTGATATTTAAAAGTTATCGTTTGAAAGTTTTATAAAATTTCAAGTGGCCGCCAGTTGGAAACAATATAACGGAGCAAGTTTCCTAACAAACTCATCCAAGATATTTGAAGCATACGTTCACTGTCCAACTTTGGTTAGCATCAGTGCATGGTTTCAAAAGTTATTGTTATGACAATTTTTCAATTGGCAGTCTAAGTGGCTGCATCTTGGAAAGAAAATGGCGAAGCAATTTGCCCAGCGAAATCATCCAAGAGAATTTTATAAGTTCGCTGTCCAACTTTAGTTTAAACTAATTCAGTATTTGAAAAATTATCGTGATAGAAACTTTTCAATTTGTACCGTGATTTCAAGTGGCCACAACGTAGAAACAAAAAAAAGGAAGTGCCCAGAGAACCTATGTGAGATATTTGAATGATAAATCCACTACCCATATTTGATGAGAATTGTTTCAGTACTACAAAATTTATCATAATGACAAATTTTCAAGTGATAGTCACTTGGAAATAAAATTGCGGATCAAGTTACCAAGCGAACTTATCCAAGATATTTGAACCATAAGTTCACTATCCAACTTTCGTTTGAATCAGTTAAGTATTTTAAAAGTTACCGTGATGACACATTTCAAGTGGCAGCGTGATTTCAAGTGGCTTGCAACTTGGAAACAAGATGTTGGAACAAATTGTCCAGTGAACTTATCCAAGATAATTATATGATAAGATCACTATTCATCTTTGGTTCGAATTGAATTAGAATTAAAAAAGTTATCTTTATAAATTTTCAATCAATTTTTCATCAGTTTTCAGCAAAAACGTTTTTCAGCAAACCCAGTGCAAAGCTATTTTTAGGAAATTCTGGAATACTACATTAGATACAGCATGCTGCAATTCCATTCCAAAAACGTTAAATATCTTGAGAAATATGAGAATTTTTATAAAATAAATTTTTAATTATTTCTTCGCAAGTTTCGAAAGATTTTGATTGCATAATTTAATAGCCAAAAGTATTAAGCTACTTATATGAAAACGCCAAGAAAATATTGTGTATGTTCAAAAAGTTGTGAAAAATACAATTAACAGAATTTCTTTTCCTCTTAAAATAAAAACTAAATTATAAGGGATTTTATTCACAATTTTCTTTTTATTTAATGAGTACCCAATGAATGGAGTGTTCACTGATTGTAAAAAAATATTGATAAAAACCCCTAACATCTTCTTTTTTTCTTTTTTTCTTATTCTTTTTTTTCTGAGGAATTGAAATTCTGTTCACAATATATAACGCTTTTTTTTTTTTTTTTTTTTTTTTTTTTACAGGTCATTTCTTTGCGGTTTTCTTGCAAGTAGCTCAGTGCTTTTGGCTATTAAATTATGCAAATGATTTTTTTTAAACTTGTGGATGCATAGTTAAAAATTAGTAAAAATACTCACATTTGTTAAGATAATTAACATTTTTGCATTCTGATTGAAGTAGGCTGTGTCTAATATAGTGCGCCATGTTTCCTAAAAATCGCTTTGCACTGGTTCTAATACCTTATGTGTTATAATTAAATAAGCGATATTTTTTTCAACTTTTAATGAAACCGTTATATCTCAATCTATATATATAAAAGAGCAGAGTCTGTCTGTCTGTCCGCTATAGAATCCTAGGCCGTTTCACCGAGCGGGACCAAATTCGGCACGGTTAATGTTTACGACACGAGAAAGACAACGCTGCAAAAATAATTAGTTTTGGAGATATTAATTAAAATGTCCACTCATGTCTAATCTGAAAGCGATCGCAATGACTGAGAATTCACCGCCATTGGCATTATGCCAGACGAATGTCTCCAAAGAAAAAGGAAATGATTGTAACCGATCAAGATGTCACGTGTTTTGTATTGGGGGGGGGGGAATTGCAATTTTCAATTTTTTTCAAATTTTCATTCACGTTACATTTGAATTAATATTCGGCCTAGACAGCATATTATAAAGCTACTGTTCAATTTTCATGAAAACATGTGAATAAACAAAAAATTTAGATTAAATTTTGTTTTATATTTTCCACTATTTTAAATTGAGATATGCCGTTGAAATTTCGTAATATTTGGTTAAAAGCCCGAAATTTTTGCTTTAAAATATAGCTAATAGAAATGTCTAAAAATCAGTTTCTGGAATTTTTGAAAAAATAAAAATAGTGTCAGATCGTTCAAAATTGGTACATAGAGGTTTTCGATACTTACAAATCGATTGCGGATGATTTTGAATTTGTAAAATTATTAGGAGGGGCGGGTAGGGGGGTGGGGTGGTAAGGGGGGGCTATGGGATAAAAACAAATAGAAATACAGTTAGGCCGTTCAAAATTGGTACAGATAGGTTTAAGAGGCCTGCAAGTCGAATGGGGATATTTTCGAAAGTGTAAAGTTATTAGGAGGGGCGAGAAGGGGGAGGGGAGAGGGGGGAGCAAAAAAATAAAAATACAGTTAGATCGTTCAAAATTGGTATATAGAGGTTTTCGATACTTACAAATCGATTGTGGATATTTTCGAATTTGTAAAATCATTAGTAGGGGCGGTAAGGGGGGGGGGGGGTTATGGGCAAAATCAAATAGATATAAAGTTAGGCCATTGAAAATTGGTACAGATAGGTTTTAGAGGCCTGCAAATCGAATGGGGATATTTTTGAAAGTGTAAAGTTATTAGAAGGGCCGGGGAGGGAGGGGACAGAGGGGCAAAAAAAAATAGAGTCAGATCATTCAAATTTGGTACATCGAGGTTTTCGATACCTACAAATCGATTGCGGATATTTTTGAATTTTTAAAATTATTGGGAGGGGCGGGAAAGGGGGGAGGGAGCGGAAGGGTAAAAAAATAAAAATACAGATAGATCGTTCAAAACTGGTGCATAGAGGTTTTTGTTACTTACAAATCGATTGCGGATATTTTCGAATTTGTAAAATTATTAGGGCGCTCATATATATGCATTCGCGCGTGCGCATCGCGCGCGGGTCTTCGTTGCCGAAGGCAGTGGGAACCCGGTGCTACATTTTTCCCGAACAGAGTTTTTTTTTTTCACTTGATAAAAATTAATGCAATTTTGAGAATTCATTAATTATAATGATTCATTTAAAAATAGTGACCAGCGAAGCGGGCGTAGCCTGCTAGTGAATATATATAGTAGCCGCCTAATAATTTATTACGATAATCAGAAATATCCTCATAATCACATGCAAAAATGCATTTCAAGTATTATTTTTCACAGGTAGATACAAAACATTTTGATTTTTGTATAATTCTTTACTTGTCCCAATTTCTCTTCAGGACAAGACTTTTGCTGAAATGAATGAGGTATAGAATGTTCTAACGTGGACATACCATTTCGAACAATATCCAAAACCAGTTTTGATGAAAAATAATTTAATCGAAAAGAGATATAGAAACAGTTAAAAAAAAAAAAAAAAACTCGATAAAGATCACCTCTATTCATTGGATTTTCTTCGAATCAGTTTCTAAAATTCAGCTTATTCCAATCGTGGAAATCAATATTTAGCTATCCCCAATTAGACATTTTATGTAAATTTGCGATAATATATATATTTCCCGAGGAGATTCAAATTATCGGCCATTCATCAGTTTACCGAACTACAATGAGAGTCTATTCGAAGGCCACTTACTTCTTTACTGCGAAAGATACATGACCGTTAAACTTCTTGGTGTAATAGAGTTTTTTTTTTTTCTCCATTAAGTTTTAATATTTATAGTAATATCTGATTTCTTTCTTTTTTTTTTTTTTACATGATAATGTTTTTCTTAATTTAGCTATTTTATTAAATATTTATTATTAAATCTAATTGTTCGATAATAGTTATTTGATGCGTTTAACTTTTTTCATTTTAAAGTGAAATATATGAAATCTGTAAATTAAATTCTCTCATTTACTAACGAAAAACTGTCCAAATAACCTTAAATGAAAGCGATATCACTGATAACGGACATAAATTATTTAATTTAGGTTTCAAAGTAATGTGACATCCGATTAACCGCAAATTCAGCGAAAGATTGAAGTTGTACAATTTGTGAAGAATATGACAATAAAATAATCTACATTACATAAAAGATCAATTCACAATTTAGCATCTGATTGAAAATGTACTGTTTCTACTTTTAAATACTTTAATAACACAAAGTTTTTATTTATTTTATTTTTTTCCTTTCAGAAAATAAAATATACTGCAAAAATTTAGTTTAAAAAAGAATTGTTACCTTTGAAGAGAAATCACTCATGAAACAATCGCCGTTTACCTAAATTTTCCCACATTAAAATACCAAAAAAAAAAAAAAAAAAAAAAAATGTGAATTTTAAATAGTTGTTGTATTTTCCGTAACACACTAATTATTAACATGTTCATCGCCGAGCTGAAAATTAGGAGTATCGTATAAATAGAAAAAATAAAAATCCCTTCCCTAGTGGCCATTATAAATACTACTCGCCGTTTTGCTGTGGCCCCTATACTATTCTGCTGAGAAACTTGATAGCGACGTCTATGTGGTAACGCGTGATCAGCAGTTTAGAGAGAATTCGCATCACGCGATATCGCGTCACTGGAAATTATCATGTTAAACATTACATAAGTATGAAATTTTAGATTGCTTTTAATTTTAGGAACTCAATCTAACTATAAAATATATTCTCTTTTTAAACTACGGAGAAACACTTTGTTTAAGTTCAAATTTAATATTACTATACTGCAAATAAAGGTGTCTTAAAGTAAGACAAAAAAATGTCTGAAAATACATTTCAGACACGTAAATGTCTTAATATGAAGTGCAGACATAATAGATATCTTAATTTAAGACACTTTTGTGTCTTAATAAACTGGTGGGACAAAAGTGTCTTAAAGTAAAACATTTAAAATAAATCATTTCACATTTCATCGTTAATTATTAGTAGTGGCGCCATCTATCAATGAAAATCAAAATCATCTTCTTACTCGGTTTTTTTTTTTTTTTTTTTTTTTTTTTTTCATATCAAGATACTATTTTAAAACAATGATGATTACTTTTAAGAATTTTTTAACTTAGCAGCGGATTTTTTTTTTTTTTATTATTATTGAAATTATAATGCAAATATCAAAAAATTAAATCTCGCTGTCTCTCTCTCTCTCTCTCTCCCTCTCTCTTTTTTTTTTTTTTTTTTTTTTTTTTTTTTTTAATAAATAAATAAAATTTTTTAATAAGTATTTTTGTTTGTGAGATTTTTCCGAAAATCATGTCAAGTGAGAAAGGATTTTACTTCTAGTTTGAGATTTTTTCAATTCCCTTAAATAAAATAATTTTAATATATCAAATTTTAATAAATAATAGATAAAAAATACTTATTTTAATTACATTTATTTAATTAAATATGCTATCCACATTTTTTTTTTATATATAAAGCTTAAAATAATAAAATAAATTACAAAAATCGCGTTATTTAAAACGTGTATTTGTGAAATTTAAATAATCTTATTAGAAAAATTTTATATTTAACATAACAAATATGCATAAATGGTAAATGTCGTTATCTTATTTGCGTGGAATTATGCTTGAAATACTTAATAAAAAACATTTTTCGGAGCAAAAATAATTTGGTTACAAAATAAATAAATATGTAAATAAAAAATGTTACTTTTATTTCAAGCTCGTTCATTTAATCGAATGAATAAACAGTACGATGAACTTGTAGCGAAGAATAACTTATTATTTAAGAATAACTTGTAGCTAAGAAAGTGAATTTCAAACTAATCTTACGCAATTTGTAAATAGCTGCTTTTTTTAAATCTTTTTTGATTTAAAACTCTTGTTTTTACATTTTTACCTCTACCTGGAAGTAAAACAAAGCTTTTCTGGTTTTTCATAATCATATACATTTTTTTTTTTTTTTCTTTCAAATAGCAGTTTATAAAAAGAAATGGTTTTCAAAACGTCACACTCTGAGGTTTTGATATATTATTCGTTTATCTTTTACGAAATACTAAACTTTTACACATAAAATATACTAGAATTAATATATATTGAGCTTTAGATTTAATCTCAATAGTTTTCAGAAAAAAATAATAATGATTATATTCTAACACTATAATTTATTTCGCTAATGTTAAAGTGTACATTGTCTAAACTTTCTATGTGACGTCGTGGCATGATTGGCATGTACACTTTTCTGTTGTACCGAAGATAGTGAGTTCAGGGACTGGTAGGGGATATATATATATATATATATATATATATATATATATATATAATTATAATTATTATATTTTATTAGTTCTCTAGATAATTCTAAAAATATATTTTAAACAGAAAAGCAGAAACCTACGCCACCTTCATTTATTTATTTATTTATTAAAAAGGCTTTAAAAATGATAGACACTTTAATAACTGAATTTAAGACGTTTTCATTTACAGTGTACTACTTAAGTACGTTGTAAAAATCATACATTGAAAGAACATTGCAGTTTGAATTCATGATTTGAATAGAAGTTTTAAAATATTATTCTGAAAATATTAACATGAATATAATAACACTTTGAACTGTTATCAGAATACATCTCTCGTTGTTAATTTAAAATATTTTATTCCTGTTTGAAATATATGTGATTAACAATGAGAAAAAGAAATTAAAAATCCGAAAAAAAAATAGTAATTTTTCGTTCGTAAAGTTAAATGTACAAAATTAACTTTCGAAACAATTATATTTTCGAAATAAAATTAAATTTAAGAAAATCTTGCTTTCCCATCCATTTCTTTAAAATTTTTAGAAAACTTTTGCGAAAAGCGATTAAATAATCATTTTCAAAATGAAAGCATTTTTCTTAATGAATAAAAGGAAACTTACAAGGATTAAATCTGGAAAAACATTCTTTTCTAATAAACTTTAAGCATTATAACTGAAGAAATCATTAAAGTCTTTCAAGAAACTATATTTAAAAACCAATGTAAAGCAAAGAAACTATATTTAATCACAATATCTTTCATTATTATTGTTCCCGAATGGGAGAAAGGACCTGTAATTATTATTTTATGATGTACTGTTTTAATCTCAGTATGGTAAATGGGTTTAAATTGCTGTAAATCCCTAACAAAAAATTTAAGATCATTTTGAAATAAAGTACAAGTTATATCTTGGAAATTTTTGCCGTTCTTAACGAAGTAGTAAACATAAAAAACAATAATAATAATAATAATAACGTGCTAGAAAAAATACTTACTTAAAGGAAGACCATATAGTAGATTATTATTTTATTCATCAAGGTACCTTTCAGGGGGCACAAAATAATGGAAATACTTTTGGTTTTACACATATTTATATTTTTCATTTACTATTTCAGTATTGTTTTCCAATAATTTACTGAAACTTACAGTGTTCTTGTAAATAAACTATCCGATACAGCTCTCTTACTTGACGAGCAGGAACAGCTAACGCACCCAAGCGCACACGCGTCGGTATGACACAATTCTGCCGTAGTGTAGGACAATTCCGCCGAGAATTTTACGTAGATTCCCCCGTTGGTCAATTCCGCCAAATGAGAGGGGAGGGTACATCTATGATAAAGGCAAAATGAATATCTGATGATCGCTGTTCCTCGCACGTGGACTTTACCCCCACGGTTGCTCATAAAGATATGACCGTCGTTGTTATTGTTACAGTCCTGATGGTCACTGCCTAGATATTTCTAGAAATGCGAAATCCTCTAAAGTGACTAGTTTGTTCATGCAATGCATGATGTGTGGAAAAAGCGCGATGCGTTGCAAAATTGGAAATGCTTTTGCAATCCCACTCTTTCCCGTTATGCGAAAATGGCGGGGTAGACTTTTTCTTTGACAGGCAGGGGCACATAACAACTGCGGTGGAATTGACCTATGCGGAGAATCAGTGATAAAATTATCTGCAGAACTGGCCTATTCTGACACAAACACACGCAAAAACACATATGTCTTTTTTTTTTTTTTTTCATTTTTTTCATTTAAAACAATTTTTTCCTTTATTATTGGAATTTTTTAACCAACCAAGTTTCCATACTCCTAGTTTAAATTGTTAATATTTACATGATATTTACTATGGTTAAGGAAAAAAATTGGAACGATATATGAATAAGAAATATATATGAGTTACTAGAAATCATTAACTATTATAACATTCTAAGTTAACAAAAAAAAATCCATTAAAATAAAATATTTATGAACAATAATTATGTTCATATTCTGCCATTTAAAATATTTTTTTCTACATACATTTTATTATATTAAAAGTCATTACTAATATATCCTAAATTGATTTACCTTACATTTTGCAAACCAATTATACTTAATAGCATTTTCTCATAAATATTAAAACTATTGTATCTTTATCATACGTAAAGTATCATTGGCATAAAGGAAATAATTTATTTAAATGATGCAAAACTTAACAAGAAATAATTATCACGATATCATAAATTTTAATCATTAATCTAACACTAATTAGATAACTGTGATATCTCCGATATCTACTGAAACACTTTATTAAATGTGATTTATCGAAAGCAATTTTTCGAGATAAATTGTATCATTTCAGTTAAATTATAATAGTAATCAAAGAAAACGTATTTCCCGTTGTATCATTCATACTTCACACAGCAAGGATTGTTAAGTGCATTATATGAGATATTAGAGATTAGAAGTGAATAAAAACTTTAATATCTGTAATTATTATGTAATATAAGATATAAATTAATTTAGAATTTTAGTGCAAATAATTATAAGTTTAAAAGAACTTTTTATGTGCCACGTTTTTAACTTTTTTATTGAATAATATAAACTTGACAATTATGTGTATTAATAAACACTTTTAAAATTTATTTTTGATGAATTATCCCTTCAACTTGAAAGAAAATTATCAAATGTGTAATAAAGATAGCTATTATAAGAAATTGTTTCACATTTATTAACTATGAATTTAATTCTGCTTAAAGATGTCTAAAAGTGTTTAAAAATGCATTGTCATCGTATTCTGAGCTATTCTAAAAGTTTCAAAGGTCTAGCTAGTCGTGAAATTAGTTAAAAACCGATTGCAAGATATGTACTGGGCAAAGAAGAAAGCGAGTTAATAAAAACATGGTAATATCATTGCTACAAAACATATTTAAAATTATTACAAAATTTTAAGAACTGAAATTAGTATTAGAAATTTAATTGAACCTTGATTTCACAAAAACCACTTTAATATTTAAAAGCATGGTCCAGCATCATTCAAACAAATTGAAATTAGCACAACAGTTAATTGTTTAAACTAATTTTATTTTACATATTCCAATCTATTTTTTAGAAAAAAAACAATATTATATCTCATTTTAATTATATTTTTACAAAAGAGTAAAATTAAAAGCTCAAGATATATATTATTTATAAAATAACACGCACAAAAAAAAAAAAAAAAAAAAAAAGGAAGAAAGAAAGAAAGAAGAAAAAGAAAAAGAAGCAAATCTTTATGAATTGGAATATATTTTGAAAATTACTGATAACACATATTTTCTATCCAACTGAGGAAGAAAAGTTGCCATCTCGAATTGAAAATGTTTCAAAACAAAGCTTTGAAAGGTTGGAAAGTCTCAATCACATTATCTTATACCCATACAGGGTAGAGGAAGAAATTATGCTTTGGCCATATTTTCTTAATTGAAATATTCCTATATATACTTGTTTTATTGGCCTCTGAATATAAACATCTTTTATTTAGTGTGAGATCAACGGATGAGTGTGAGTGTCTTCTATGGAACTTTTATCAGCGTAACTCCAAAATAAAAATTATTATGTATTTTAAACTCAGTATTTTTAAAACTCTTTCAGCGTTAGCTGTTTTTTTGTATATCTGTTTTAAGATTCATAAAATTAATACTATGCACAGTACAAATATGAGAATTTAATATTGTATACTACACATATTTATAAATTTTATTTTCTCGAAAAAAGGAACATATATTTCAAAATTTAGCCCCACCAGCCTTTTATTTTCACTACGCATGACATAAAAAGACGGGCTTAACGCTGAAAGGGTTAATTTATGTTATGTGGTGCTACTAATTAAAAATTCTTATTAAAATTAGCGAAATGACTAATGGAGAATGACATAAATTAATATTCAAATATCGATGGGTAAATTTTCTGGTAGACAAATTTAATAACTTTAGACTACAATAAATTAAATTTTCATACATTCTTTATATGCACAAAACATGTTTCATAGAATATTGTATGAAAAAGCCAGGGTCTATCTGATAAAAGGCAATTATATCACTTCTCAGACACCAAACTGTGTTCTGTACTGTTACGCTGCATTTTTCAACTCTGCATGATACCAAGTTTTTCATATGGAAAAGAGAAAAAAAAGTGCGCCATTAGAAAAAATCTGTATCAATGGTCAAAAATTTTTCTGGTTAAAAAATATGTCTTTTGACAGTTTGAGATGTATTTTTGCGCTATATTTCTGTAGTTTTAGAAAACAGAATTTTTTTGCTGAAAAGTTACAGAAATTTTCTGCTATTAAAAAGAATTAATTTACAGCATGCATGGAAATAATACATTTATCGAAAAAGGGATAATCTTGTTCTGAAAATAATTAATGGACTTTTAAAGATAAAATATCAAATTTAAAAGGTTAAAATTATTCTTTAATATTTTTAGTTAAAAATGTATGCAATATCTCGTTTATTGTACTTGCGAATTTCTTTTATACATGTATTTCTATTACGTACTTTTTGTAATGAATGTCAAGTTTAAATGTATGATCGTAAGATCATAAGATTTCTTTCGGTACTTTTGCCCTCCAACGGCTGAGCGGTACTGAGTTCAAAGCTAGTAGACGGGAGGTGCCAGGGTAAATCGCAGGTCGCGCTCGTCGGCTTAAACGTTCGGAGTTTTCTCCGAACCTTGCGGAATTACGGGCTACGACCACTTAGAATGACCCACACGGGGGGCCTCCTCCTTGAGCCTAGGAGCCTAGTGCAGTCAATCGACCTGATTCCGCACGAACCCCCCCCCCTTCCTTCGGTACTTTTGTATTTCGCTTAGAACTCATAAATATAAGAAAAATAAAGATTACAAAAATAAACAGTGTTTGTATTTTCATGCAATATCTTTTTATATTCATCAAAACGTTGCATATGAAAAAAAAAATCTTTAAAAGGCTCCGATATTTTCTAAGTAATCTCATTTTAAATATATGAAAACGAAAAAAAAAAAATAGCGAACTGTGTTTCAAACAGTTACTTCTGTTTCGAATTCTTGAATGAAATCACAGAATAAAGTTTTTCTATACCATAACTGTGGCATAAAATAGATGGAATTTTTATAGAATTCAGCTAGCATTATAATCGAGATTTATTTTTTAAATATTTTTGTCTTGACATTTTTACCATTTTGGCAACTAAAATTCGTGACTTTAAATTTTGCTACATTTTTGCCGCAAAACAAGGAAATATCACTTTTTTTTTCTTAGATAGCAACACACTCTTTAATTTTCTAAGTTATTTTAAATATAGATAGAAGTGGAAGTTAGTAAAATTTATAGTAAAAATGTAAGTGTGTATTATTGACTTATAATTTACTCAAATTTTTGAAATATATATATATATATATATATATAAAACATGAATAATTGTTTGCACAGCTAATTACAGATTTCTAAATACCAGATTTCTATGCATTCTAATAACAGATTTCTATACATTTTAGGAACCAAAATATCTAAACAATCATTATTAAACAAAAATATTGGTAAAGTTAATAAAAGAAAAATTTAATAACTTTGAAATTTCTCCAAAAATTATGATATCTTTACCAAGGGCAGTTATGACGTCACGGTAAAACATAGTAAGTTATTTCTCAGATAGTGATATATTAGAACGTAAAAAAAAAATCTGATGTGGGCACCACATGACTTCCTTATACACTTTTAGAAATATACATATTGTTAAAAAACATTGTCATTGGACCCGAAACAGTTGGCTAAAAATATTTTTAAAAATGAATTATCACCGTGTTCTGAGCTTTTCTCAAAGTTAGTTAAAAACCGATGCAAGATTTGTACTGGTAACGCTGACGAAGGCAGCAGGGACCCGAAAAAATTGGCTAAAAGTATTAAAAAAGTGCATTTTCACCGTGTTCTGAACTATTCTGAAAGTTTCAAATGTCTAGCTATTCGAAGTTAGTTAAATAAATTTCCTGTTGAACCATATAAGCACTGTCGAAGTCAGCGGTCACCTGAAACGATTGGCTAAAAATATTTTAAAAATGCATTGTCACAGTGTTCTGAGCAGAGGTTTTAAATGACTAGCTCGTCGGGAAGTTAGTTAAAAATCGATTGCAAGATTTGTACTAGTAATGCTGCCGAAGACAGCAGGGACCCTAAACAGTTGGCTAAAAGTATTTAAAAAAGGCATTTTCACCGTGTTCTGATCTAGTCTGAAAGTTTCAAATGTCTAGCTAGTCGAGAAGTTAGTAAAATAAATTTTATGTTGAATCACATAAACGCTGCTGAAGGCAGCAGGTATTAGAAACAGTTGGCTAAAAATATTTTTAAAAATGCATTGTCAAAGTGTTCTGAACTTTTCTGAAAGTTTCAAATGTCTAGCTAGTCGGAAAATCAGTTAAATTGCAAGATTTATTCAAACCGTTTTTGAATTATTACCGTTTTTTTTTATACATTTTGGCCATTATGAACCTAATTTTCCTAAATATCTCCAAAACGAAAAATCATACAAAGTCCAAAAAGGGAGGTGCACAACTAGAAGCTATAACAAACCTATGTACCAATTCGCAACTTTCTACGTTCAACCATTTTTGAGTTATGCGACATACTCACACACACACACACACAGACACACATACATACAGACGTCACGAAAAATCGTGTAAAGTCCCTTATATCTATAAAACGAGAGCTCGTGTTAAGACGACACTTGCAGGTGTAGAACTAGACATCATGACAGTCACACGTATAAATTGGCAACATTCAGCGATCATTCGTTTTCGAGCAATGTGAAATGCAAAATCCATTTCGCAAATCGGGATTACTATACTTCCTTATACTTTGTATAAGGAAGTAAAAAAAAAAATCTATCTATTCCAAATAATTCTTAATTATCCAAAAATAATTAAAACGCTTGTAAGAAACGAAAAATAATACCAACAAATTTTAGAAAAGTAGCCAGGGTATAATGATCCTTTGGACACTTTTTCAAAAATCTACTTTTTTCATTACTCAGTTTGGGTTTGAAGTAATTAGTAAAACGTATTTATAATGCAGAATACAGTGTAAAACATACTAGCAAATGACCCAAGTTTCATTTAAATGGTTATGTTATTTCACACAATTTTGCTGCTTAATAGGATCATTTAGGCCATCTTCCTTATTTGCTACATGGAACGAATGATATTACAAGCTTTAGAAAATAAAAATCCCTTTTCTTCTAATATTTATTATCTATACTATTCTGATTTATGCCATAATCACTATTTTTGTAATTATATTGAGGATAATTACCGTTATCCGATATGTTCTCCACCACTATTTTTAAACAAAACAATTTCGTAATATTTGTATGCAATAAAACAAAATGTAGACATTAAATATAAAATTAGTGGTTAATAAATGAAAATTATATTACAGTTTTAAAAAAGTAAAGAATACGCTTTTATATAAATGTGAACTAAAAAGCACAAAATATTTATCTTAGTATTAAAATGCAGGGTAAGAGAAAATCGTGTGAGTGACACACCATAATATTTACATACATTTAAATCTTTAATTAAAATAATTTAGAATTAAACAAAAACCGTTTTAAAAAATCTCCCTTGACCGGGTTCGAACGCTAGACTCTTAGGTTCGTAGCGCGGAGCTTTACCTCACAGCCACAGCGTTCACGTAGGGAAAGTCTTTTTTTACAATATAGATTATTTGTTTGCTCCCAGAGCGGTTACAAACATACATACAGGTCAAGCTTATAAAAGTGTGTTAAAAATACGAAAGCCTGCAACCCTGATGTTCAGTTTTATAGAAAATCATACTTCACTGACAGAGAAAATATTGAAATATATAAATATACTTTTCTCAATTATTATTATTTTTTTTTTAGATTTTATTGTATAACTATGGCACTAAATGTTTTTTATTAGATATTTATAAATCACTAATTTTAATTTCGCAGTAAATGATAATGTACAACTATATATAACTTTTTTGAAGAAACTTAACTCCATTGATATCGCCTAGCAAAAGTTTTAAAATTTTTAACGTACATTAAATATTCCTTAAAAATGTCTTTTAAAAGTGAGTTTCAATTTTATGGTTATTGAGATTTTAAAAATTATTGATGATTACTTTTCGATCACAAAAACTTTAAACTTTTCAACAAAGAACACTGATTTCTAATCTTCTTATCTTCATCTAAGATTTCCTAAAATATTCTGTTATCATTAAAGAACAAATGGAACATACTTTTTTTCTTAATATAAAAATGCCAGAGGCTAAAACGTCTGAAAAAAGAAAGTCGGTCTAATTCTTATATCACAGATCATTTATTGGGAATGATAACTAGGAAACTCAAGTTTTCTAAGATTATTCTCCAGACATTTCTGTAGCATTCTAATTATTAATTAAGGATTTTTTGATTTCTATAAATTTTATATAAAATGATAGAGAAAAATGATGAAAAGTCATATATATTTCTGGATTTGACATGTTAAAAATAAACTGAAATTTTTAAGTAATGAACAGTCTTGTTATGTAATAAATAATATTACTCGTACATACATTTTAAATGAATATAAACATATATATATATATCAGAAACAATTTACTTTTAAAATAAAACTTATTGAAATATCTAATTTTAATTTGTCTAACATTGTCGTTTTAATGTTATGAATTAAACGAAATTTTCAGTTTAACGTATTCAAACATATACCGTAAAAAATGTTTTTAAAAGCAGAAAAATTTGAAAATGCAGCTTATTATTTATTTTTCCCAAGAACACAAAAAGTAAAGTTTTACATGTTATAACAATTATTTACTAATTAGTTATTATATACTAATTATTTACTAACTGCTACATCCTTAGAAAGGCGAACGAGAAAATCAGTTGCACTGCCAATGAAAGAAATTATTAAAGTATTTAGATAGATATTTTTACTCCAGACTATGAGTGTATTGTATTCGGCAATATTTCAGTATCGAATTTTCACCATATTTACATATTTTAATTTCGCCGGATAATATATATATATATGCATAATTTTTTTAATTGATCCGTGTGTATATGTATGTGTGTGGATAATCTTATGATTATTATATCCAATAAGAAAACAGATCGATTGACGGAACTTTGTATGTGTGTTAGGACTAGTATATAAATGATTGGTAAATTTGGAAAACCTTGGAAATTGAGGCCGTAAGTCTGTGTACCATTCATGACTCTAACTTTTTTATTCAAAGTTGATGGGTAAATCTCATTATAGAAGACTATTCGTAGGAATTTCGGGTTTCTTCAGTAAAATTGATATACGTCCTGAATAATGAGGTCAATTTTAGGTTTAAAAAGAATTTCTTTAAATTAGCACCAGAGATTTTCTTCAAATTCGTCTTATTAACTGTGTTTTGGATGGGCTTTCTTGTGTGTGTGTGTGCATGTGAGTTTTTTTTTTTTTTTAATAAACAAATGAGTTTACTATATTTTCTGAAAGTCGAAAGTTGGAATGGAAGCCTGTATCTTAAAAACGAACTCTAATGATTTTCTTCAAAGTTATTGTATACTCCTTATTTTAAATGTCCTACGTAAGTATTAATTGGCAACTTAAAGAAAATAAATAAGAGTCCTAAACAAAAAGGTCAGTTTTAAACGTCACAAACGGAATTCTTAAACCAAACTCCCTATATGAATTTCGTTTTCGTTTTAAAAATAATTTTGTATACAAATTTTGGTTTCCGGTAAAGGTTTGTCAAGTTCTGATGAAAATCGAAAGTGGAACCGACGGTCAGTATCTCAAAAACGGCGCTATGAATTTTCCTAAATTTGCTACATAAATCCCTTTCTATATGTTCTATTTAGTATCTTACTTGGCGACTACAGAAACATTGATACATGTCTTCAGTAGATAAGTCAGATTTTGATCTTGAAAACTGGTGTTTAAGAAAACGCTCTACAAATTTTCTTTAAACTTGCTCTATAAACTATATATTTTATGTTTTCACGGAGTATATACTATTTTTTACTGAAGGAAAATTGTTACTAATCTGATTGGTTTGGTCAGTTTGATGCCTTCTTGTCAAATTCTCACCAAAAAGAGTTTATAGTATGTGTAGTAGTGGGTAATAGAATTTGTGTGGTTGTTACATGCCAGATTTATTTTCCTTTTCTAATACGAAGTTATTTTTAGTTGTTCCCATTTTTAAACGTTCATTCATCTCTTTTTTCTTTATTCATTAAAATGCCCTTGTGAATAATAACACAAAAAATATACTATTGGATACGTTAAAACGAGTGTCAAAATTTCTAAAAAATTATATTTCAAAATATAAGCAACGTATTTATTTCAAAAATACACAATTCCTTAGGTATACTATTGAATTTATTTATGCTATCTTGACAAATGTTCAGTATTCTTCTTTTTTGTTACACGTCCAGCAAAAAGTCTGTTATCCAGTTTTTGTGAAACAGATTATAGCATGTCTTTATTAATTCTGGCTTTAAAATCTGACATAACAATAACGAATACAACATTAATCTGAAATGCAGATTTTCAAATCAGTCATGGACATTTTATATGGAGTCACATGCACGTGTTCTTCTGTGGTAGTGTTCCATTTTGTCGCAGAATAAAATTAAGCTGGTCATCTTTCAGCCTCGGCAGAAAATATAATTGAAGCTTCACAGTATTCTCAATACATGCATATTAATGACAAATTACCAGATTTTTTTTTTTTTTTTTTTTTTTTTTTTTACTTTTTGTTAATTATGTTGAATAGCTTTGAAATTCCACTTTTTTTTTATCAAAATAATATAATGTTTTTAAAAAAAGGACCAATGTTTAATAATAATAATAATAAAGAATCTCTTTTAAAATTTACATAGTTTCTCATACATGTATAAATTTACACTTTTTGAATATTATGAAATGCATCTTCTTTACAAACGAACCAAATGTGATTTCATTTCAGCAGTGACATTTAAATATAATACAAATATATTAATATTCAATTTTTTTTTTAAATTGATAGAAGACATTACAGCAAATATTTTAGTACAGACGAAGTTCACTTATGCAGTCTGTAATACAAACTAACAAGTTCCGTGTCAAAGTCACATTGATATTTTATTCATTATGATTAATTTTCATTATGATTTTACAAATGAATAAAAAGGCATTAAATATTGTTTTATTAATACCAGAAAATTTATTAATATTATGTTAATATTCAAAAAAATATTTTTGAACAGTCAATGCAAAATTTAATAATAAATAGAATGATTTACGATGATTAAAAAAGCACTTTTTCGAAAATTTCTTTATATAAACGAGGAAAGACTCCATTGTATTTTAAATTAATAGCTCTTGGAATCATTACTTTTATATTGTTTTAAGCAAGTATTTCACATATGTTTATTATTTCACAAATATTTAAGAAAATATTATTGAATACTTTTAAATGACATTAATAAATGGTTACATTTTTGAATTTCACTATATAAAAAGCCAAACATATATTTTTATTTTAATTATGGCATAAAACTTAGGATTATTGAATAATTCAAATACGTCAAACATGTTAAAAAAAATTTTTAAAAAATCTGGAGTGACTCCACTGGACTTTCCGAACATTAAGCAATTAAAGGTTCTATAAATAAATTAAAGTAAGACATGTCGTTAAATAAACAAAAGTTAAAATTATAGAAGGCGGTTTGAGTATTTTTTCCCGTTGTTTAATTTTACGCTATTGTACTTCAAATAATTTGAGGCCATAGATCATAATGATAAAGAAAGTTTCGTTGTATCCCTATAAAAATCTATAAGAGCTAGTATGTATTCACTAAAATACATACAATTTGTGTGAATGTGATATATAACATGTGTATAAATTTTCAGTTCAATCGAATTAGATATTTAGGAACTATAGCAATTTAAAGTATTTGGGCCCATAGGCCATAATGTTAAAGAATAATTCTTTGTGCTCCTGTTAAAAAAACTATGAGCACCAAATTCACCAAAATCTATATAGTTTGTGTAACTATGACCTATAATATGTGTATAAACTTTCAGCTCGATCGAATAAGGCGTTTAAACGCATTCACACTTTTAAAAATTTGGGCCCAGAGACCATAAAGATTTTTTAAAAAATTGTGTATGTATTAAAAAAAAATTGTAACTGCTAGATTTACCAAAATCTATACAGTTCGTGCGACGGTGATTTTTAACATGTGTATAAATTTTCAGCTCAGACGAATAAGGCGTGTACACGCTATTGCACTTTAAAAAAATTAGGCTCATAGCTGATAATGATCGAGAATTTTTTTCTGTGTCCTTGTAAAAAAATTGTAAGTTCTAGATTCACCAAATTCAAAAGGATTCGTGCTATGATGACCTAAAATATAAGCACCAACTTTCAGCTCATTCGAACTAAGCACTATCATGTTCACTCACACACATACATACACACATGCACATACACACACGTGCGTACATCATCGTAATAATAGTAAAAATGAACTCAGGGAACCTAAAAGTCAGATTTTTGGCATGATTACAATACTTTTCTTGCATATGTATGTTTGGAAAGTCAAAAAAAAGAAAGAGAGAGAGAGAGAGAGATTTCTTATTATATAAGATAATTACTGAAAGAAAATACGGTAATATCAGTTATTTTTCTTATTTAACCATCCACTTATAATCATTTTGTCTATAGATAATTTTTTCTTCTTCAATATAATTAAAGCAAGGAAAATTGTAAGAAAAATATTTATAAACGTATGTACAGCATTTTTGTAAAAATTGCTAGCAAATACTCTTACTTATCTAATAATAAATATAAATAAAGTCAGAAGGATTTTTTAACTGTAATTTTTTGTATCTTGCATTGTCATAGACATTCATACAAATGCAGTGTAATAGGGTTTTGTTTGTTTGTTTGTTTGTTTATTTATTGGGACAGAACATTCATTACTCACAAATTTTAAATATATTAAAAAAGAAAAAAAAAATATTGTGCTTTCAAATTATTGAAAGAAAATATAAGAAATTTTCGCAATAAACCAAATTTTAAAATGAAATATTCATCTTTAGTTTTCTTGTTAAAAAAAAAAAAATAATAATAATAATAATAAAATATTATGTATAGCTTGGAACAAATAGAAAAATTGAAAAGCAATAAATAATTTAACGAAAAATAGGCAAAAAACTATCAAGAAAATATGTATATATATATATATATATATATATATATATATTACCATGGATTTAATTAAAAAAGGCGGATTAAAAAAAAAATAAATAAATAAATAATAAAAAATAAAAGCGGTGATAAATGTACTATTTACGTTATTTGCTCTCTCAAAATGACCAGATTTGCTTACTCAAACTCGAACGCAATATTTCCAGTCATAATTTGTGAGAATTTCTCGGAAGAACTAAAAAAAAAAAAAAAAAAAAAAAAGGGGGTAAAACCATTTTTTTCCAATTTGAGTCAAAACGAATGTTCTAGTATAAATATAGTCCTGAGCGAATTTCGAAGCTATTTTACTTTCTAAAACCAAAAATGCATAATTGAGGCGTCATTTATTGGTGATACTTTGAATGATACATAGAAAAATATTTTTTATGCATATACATCATTACCTTATACGTTCTTTTAAAACATATTGAGGCCTTTTCGTGATTAGAAAGTAAAATATAAAAGTTACAAATTATTTTGATAAATATAATAAATGTTTTAGATAAAAAATAAGAAAATAACAAAGTTCTCAAATTACGACTTAATTATTCATGAAATTCCACAGTTTTGCGAGGAAGAGTTTATTTTTTCCTAACGAGTTAACTTATATAAAACGAATTTGTAAGCTATTAAAATGTCTGCTTGTCAGAAAGATTCTATTTTCAAGAAATGTTCCACATTTTAAATGAATACTGTTAATATGAGAAAGTTTATTGGGTCTCCCATAAATTTATATTATGTATAAAATAAGTAGAATTTAATAAATAATAATTTCTCCATTTCAGAATGTTTGAGAACGGTTATAAAACCACTTTAAGCATGAAACTATAGGGCAGTGGTAACGCGTTCGCCTGCCCCCGCAGAGGTCGAGTTCGATTTCGACGGAGAAGATATACTTTTGTTTTCTGCATCAAATAATTTCAACTAATTCTGGTCCAATTTTCTCAAAAATAGACTGTTTCATCTAACTCAAGTCTGAGCCCCTGGTAGCAGTTCAGTGGTTTTGGGGTTCAATGGTTTTGGGTTACTCAGCGTGGTTTACTACTTTTCATTGCGATGAATGGGTGAAAAATAGCTCCGATTTACTGATTTATGAAAGTAGCGCCAAAACGAGTACAATAGAAGAGGCATAACATGATGCTAAAACGATACTTAGCGTACAATATCTCCAATAAATAGAAGAGGTTGGGCGGAAAAATACAATCAGCAGAAAATTATAACAAATATATAAAATAAAGTATTTAACAACACACAACATTTGCAATATTTGCTGAATTATGGGATAATATTTGCTGGACTAAAAATCCATAATCTCATGTAATTGATTTGCACTTTACCGTGAAGTTTTCTCGTCACAAGAACGCAAATGCCCATCTACGTAATATTATCATGGAATTCTTCAACAAAATTTTATTTTCGTAATAAAATCTTACTCCTTTTCTTTTAACTGTGCTCGAAAATTCTGGTGACATATATTTAATATTCCGTATTAAATGAAAACCTCAAACTGTGCTCGCAGCATACAAAAAATTTTACTGACATTTTTTATATTATCACGACTATAGCAATAAAAATTTTTCAATTAATGTTTCAATGTTAAAACATGTACATGCATTATGTCAAAAGGCATTGTTTTAAAATAGTGGTGAAAATATAATAAATCGAGCGTAAATTTTTAGAAATGTTGTGAGGCCTTCTCAAAATCAATCAAAGTAATGATATTGTACTTATTATTTTTTTTTTTCTAAAATATTTTCAATATGAAAAAATGCTATATTATGACAATTACAGCACGAAAGGACCGACAATCAAGCGGACACATTTTCCTTGGGCGTTGCGCTAATTACTTTCCGCATATTTTACTTAGTGCTAAGCAAATATCAGTTAAAACAAGATTTTTTATTTCCACAGTATACATATTGTTGCGTACTTGGGGGTTCGTGAGTTGTCCGAGAATGAAAGGCCAAACGTACAAAAATTCAGTAATTCATTAACAGAAAGTTCCAGAAAAATACAGGTCTATAAACCAAGTATCAGCTTCAATTCAAACAGTAAACACAGCTTAAACAACAGCTGTCAATAGCAAATCCACAGTACAAACTGTATAGCAATAACACTTGTTATTGCTATACAAGATTGTCCAAAGAGGCTCAAGCAATGCAACATTGACAGAAGCTGATCTTCGACTGAACTGAACTAACTGCCTTCGCGAGGAAGCGCTCCTTATATACAGTTCCATGGAACGCAGATTTTTCGAGAAAACTCTAGAAAGTGGTCAACCAATCAACTTACAGCTTCCATATTTGGTATATCCCATATAAGGATTTTCTCGCCAAGGTCGCCAAAAAAAAATCGCCAAGGTGGGAGAAAGTCGCCAAATTTGGCGCCAAATCCATTACCTGCCTTATTGCGCTTTTTAATGCGTTTTTAAGGGGAAATAAGGCTATTTCAACGCTAAAATGACTAGAAATGGACAAAATTAGCACTTTATCAACTTACTAAGCCTCTTTGAAAGAATTTATACAAAAATAAACATAATTATTTACAATTTTGGTACACTGCCCCCTCCCAAGGACTGCACGTCCCGGACAGTGCAACCCTTGGTCAAGAGGCGAAACTAAACAAATTTACACAATCTAAAATACAAAAACTAAGTTGCATATAAAGATAACATGGAAATATAAATCAAGTGAGAAACATTTACAAAATTGACAAACATGTTCAAATATTTATATACAAATATTTACATTACGCATGCGCAAATTTTACCAGTATTTACATTTTAAATTTTAATATTACCGTTAACTGTGGTACTCGGCTAGCCTGTTATAGTGCACCACCTTCGGTTTTGACGAAGGTGCTTTAGTGATCCGCACCACTACATCATTCAGCCTTTTTAAGACTGTGTATGGTCCGTCCCAGTTGCACTGTAACTTGGGAGAGAGTCCTTTGCGTCGAACAGGATTCCACAACCAGACCTTGTCTCCTTCCTGGAACTCATGTTGTGTAGCCTTTAGATCGTACCTTGTCTTCAATTCTCCGTTGCCATGTTAATCCGCTCCCGAGCAAAGTTGTGTACGTCCTCAAATCGTGCCTGGAGATCTTGTATGTACTCCTCGGGCGATGAAGGCGCATCGGGTGGACAACCAAACAGGAAATCACAAGGGAGACGAAGTTCACGTCCGAACAGCATCTGGGCTGGAGTATAGCCGGTGGTTTCATGAACAGCACTTCGATATGCCAGCAGGAACAATGGCAACTTCAAGTCCCAATCTTGCTGGTTCCTTGATACTAGAAGAGAGAGGGTTATTCAGGATGGTACGATTGAACCTCTCGATCATGCCGTCCGACAGGGAATGTACGGGTGTTGTCCGGGTTTTGTCTATGCTGAGTATTTGACACAGTCTTTTGAAAACATCACAGGTAAGTTCCTACCTTGGTCGGTATGAAGTTGTAGGGGCGTGCCGTACCTTGACACCCATTGCTGCACTAGGACCTCTGCGACTGTGCATGCCTCTTGATTGGGAATGGGATATGCCTCAGGCCACTTGGTGAAATAGTCCATCACGACGAGGATGTATTTATTTCCACTGGAGGTCCGTGGCAAAGGACCCAAGATGTCCTTTCCCAAGAGTGCAATCCTTTCAAATGGTGCTCCCACGTTATACCATTGCAGTCTTCTTCGACTTCGTTTCTGCGGGCCTTTACGTGCCGCACAAACATCACAGGATTTACACCATTTCTCCACATCCTCCTTTGCCTTGCACCAGTAGAAGCGTTCCCGAACTTTCTCCAGAATCTTCATTACCCCAAAAGGGCCTTTGGTAGAGCTAGTATGCAGTTGTTCTAAAACAGCTGGAATTTTTGATCTTGGTAATACAGTCTGCCATCTGAAGCTTTTCCCATCATCACATTCCCACTTTCTGTATAATACGCCGTTTCTGATATGAAGAGAGTCCCAAAGTGCCCAATAACTTTTCGTAATGGGACTGAATCTGGAAATGCCCTGCCAGGTAGGTCTGTTGCTGGTCGTCCCCTTCAGCTGTAATATTGGCTTTATGTCAGGATCTTCCATCTGGGCTTGTCTAAGTTCTTCGTCACTCCAGGGATCGGGATCTTGTTCTGATGGTGTTGAGACAGTAACTTGGCTGGCAACCGGATTTATCGGCAGGTATTTCTGTTCGGCTCTAGAGCAGTACTTGCAGCTTTCCGAGCAGGGCTTCCGTGACAAGGCATCTGCATGCCATGTAAAGTTCCTTTACGATGACGTATCTCGAAGTCATATTCCTGGAGGCGTTGTATCCACCTGACAATCTGTCCTTCCGGGTTCTTGAACTGGAGCAACCACGTTAAAGATGCATGGTCAGTGCGGAGCAGAAATCTTCTGCCATAGAGGTAATGATGGAAATGTTCTATGGCTTTTACGATAGCGAGTAGCTCTTTCATGGTGGTACAGTAAATTCGCTCTGGTTTAGACAAGCATTTACTCCAATAGGCAATGACATGTTCTTGACCATCAATTTCATGCGACAGAGCAGCACCGACACTCTCATGGCTGGCATCTGTATCAAGTATGAACTGTCTGCCGGGCTGTGGATACGTCAAGATAGGCGATGATGTTAAGGACTCTTTAAGTCGCTTGAACGCATTTTCACATTCATCTGTCCACAGGAACTTCTGTTTGGCTTCCGTCAGCTTGTGGAGTGGTCTGGCAATATTTGAGAAACCCTTGACAAACTTCCTGTAGTAAGTGCATAACCCCAGGAAACTTCGTAGTTGGTGTACATTTTCAGGGCGACTCCAGTTCTCGACTGCAGAGATCTTCTCAGGATCAGTTCTCACACCTTCGGCAGAGATGATATGGCCGAGGTAGCTCACTTCACGACGGAACAAGTTACACTTGCCTGGATTCAATTTGAGGTTAGCCATTCTGAGTTTCTCCAGCACCTTTCGGATGTTTCGTAGATGGTCTTCAAAGGTGCGCCCCACAATGATAATATCATCCAAATACACCAGACAGGCTTCATAGGAAAGTCCTTTTAGCACTGTCTCCATCAGGCGTTCGAAAGTGGCAGGTGCATTACATAATCCGAACGGCATAACTTTAAATTGCCACAGTCCTTGTCCCGTGGTGAATGCAGTCTTCTCACGATCATCAGGATGTAATTCTACTTGCCAGTAACCGCTCTTTACATCCAAAGTCGAGAACCATTTATTGCCAGCAAGTGTGTCTAATGTGTCGTCAATTCTGGGAAGAGGGTAACTGTCTTTCTTCGTGATGTCATTTAAACGACGATAATCCACGCAAAATCTTGTTGAACCATCCTTTTTTCGCACCAGTACTATGGGAGAGGCCCAAGGACTCATTGATGGCTCGATGACATCATTGAGCTGCATTTCACTTAGAAGTTTAGTGACCTCTTCCTGTTTAGCAAATGGAAGTCTTCTTGGATGTTGTTTGATTGGAGGATGATTTCCTGTATCAATTCTGTGCTGGGTGACGTTCGTTCTCCCGACGTCTTCAGGTGTTCGAGAAAAAAGGTCTTTAAATTCTTGGAGTAGCTTCTCCGCAGCACATCTCTGTTCCTTTCCTAACTCTGCATTCTTGTGTAATTCCGTTATTAATCGTTCAGAAGACTTGGATTCAGTTGATTGCGTGGGGCGGTTGATGCATGTAACAGGAGTGCAGGTTGCTAACACCTCATCCTTCTTCACTGTTCGGACCTTATCGCTGATGTTTGCGACTCTCACAGGAATAGTACTCTTTGAGAGATCAACTAGAGATGAAGCTACCAGAACTCCTCTTGGGCTATTGTCTGTATTCAGGTATTCAATCAGTCCATAGCGGAAGTATTGCTTTGTAGGTGGTGTTCCTGAAGCTATTGTCTCTGTGTGTGGAGGGATGGAAATTTCAGACTTGGTTGTTATCTGGCAAATTGTCTGCATGTCTTGATTTTCAGTGTTGAACACAGCGATGTTTTCCAAACTCGAATGCAGTTCATTATTCTTGAAGTCCAATTCAAAGTTAAATTTTCTCAGGAAATCAATTCCAATGATTACAGGATCTCTTATATCTGCCACATATGCCATATGATGGTAACTGGCATTTCCAAAAGTGATGGTCAAGTTCATTTTTTCATATATTTTGACTTCGTCTCCGGTCACAGTCTGGAGTTTAACACAGGGCGGCGTCCAAATGATCTTCTCTTTTAGTTCTTGAGCCAAATCCGTTCTAATGATGGTCACGTTGGCTCCTGTGTCCAGAATCATCCGGCAGGTGGTGTTGTTAACTTGGCCATAGACGTGAAGTCCATTATCGCCGCCACTCATCGATTAAACATGAAATACTGTAAATTGGGGCTCTTTAATTTCAGGCGACCTCTGCCCCGCGAGATGGCCTCCTCTTAGTTTCCCTGTGGTGATGGTGAAGACGGGTGATTTCCTATAGTTGGTCGTACAGGGCAGTTCCTCTTCACGTGACCATCCCCTCCACAGCCCCAGCACTTTATCTTCCGGTCCTTTATTTCCTTATTATTCTCCAGGCTGCGCAATCTCTTTAAGATCTCTTCGATACTTCTCTTCATTTCATTTTAACCAGCAGGCGTATCGTTTAATGAGACTGCTCTTATGGTATGGCGGTCTTTACTGGAGGCTTGTTGGGCTGCCTCTATCCTAAGTGAATAGCCTAAAGCTGATTCTACGTCTCTGATGTTGGAGAGTCTCAGCGCTTTTTGAATTTCTGGATCCCGAACAGCATCGATAAAGTACTGAAGGGCTAAGTCGTTTCGAGTGTCAGCATATGACAGTCTGAGAATGCTAGGTGTGACAATCTCTGAATGTCCGCTGCCAGCTCTTGCAAACTTTCGCCCGTTTTCTGGTAACGGGATTTTAGCTGGAGGCGACTATAGTCCTTGGAACACTTCTCTCCGAACCGTCGCTCCAGTGCTCTAGTCAGGGCCTCGAAGTCGTTCCTTTCTTCTTTAGAAACATTTCGCAGTATCTCGGCTTCATCTCCCCTTAATGCTGCTGCTAAGTGGACTGACTTGGCGGTAGAGTCCCAGCCGTTAGCTTCAGCAACGATGGAAAACTGCGTCTTATATACATGCCTGGAGGAACTGCCGTCGTAGGTGGATAGCTTAATAAATTCCTGATTCTGGATTCTTTTATCTCTCTTTTCAGTTTCCTGAGGCATGGATTCTAACTTTTCTTCGAGATTCCGAATCTTGCTCTGCAGTTCATTCCCTATTACTTCTCCGTTCCACTCTTCTTTCATTTTTCTCTCAAGATCTTCCTCCATTCTCTTAAACTTGCTTTCTATCTCTGAAAACCTTCCTTTCAGCTCTTGGTCAAAGTTTTCTTTAAATTTCTCCTCTACACTCCGTTCTATCCTCGTAACACTCTCTTCAACCTTCATAACATTTTCTTCTATCTTCATAGCCTTCTCTTCAACCTTCATAACATTTCCTTCTATCTTCATAGCTTTCTCTTCAAAACCTTCTCCTATTTTCAAAACTTTCTCTTCAAAATTTTCTTCTATCTTTATAATTTTCTCTTCTATTCCATCCATTATATTTTCCATCACCGTAAATTTACCCTCGATTGATTCTTTCACCGTTGAAAGCTCTCTCTTCATCTCATCTTGATTAGACTTAATTTCTTTCTGAACTTCACCCATAGTGTCTTTCATTTCCTTCATCTCTTGACTCAGGCTATCTTTCATCTCTTTTTGTCCAGTTTCCATCTTCTCTATCAATCCGGTTTCCATCTTTTCCTGTCCGGCTTTCATTTCATTCATCTGGGTAGCTAAGGTTTCTAGAAGTTTTTTCATCTCTTGCTCCATAGCTCTCGTTATCACCATTCACAGACAATCCCACTTCTGACACCAGAAATCTTGCGTACTTGGGGGTTCGTGAGTTGTCCGAGAATGAAAGGCCAAACGTACAAAAATTCAGTAATTCATTAACAGAAAGTTCCAGAAAAATACAGGTCTATAAACCAAGTATCAGCTTCAATTCAAACAGTAAACACAGCTTAAACAACAGCTGTCAATAGCAAATCCACAGTACAAACTGTACAGTCGGTAACAAAAGTCTCCGAACGCTAGCAAAAATTCCTATATAAAAAAAGTACACTTAATGCAGCTTTGTTAAATAAATCCTTGACGAATCCTGTTCTTAGTCAATCAAAGAACATGATTCGACAAGGATTTATTGAACAAAGCATTGTTAACTCTACTTTTTTTACATAGGAATTTTTGCTAGTGTTCGGACACTTTTGTTACCTACTGTATAGCAATAACACTTGAAGCAAGTCTCTTCCAAAGAGGCTCAAGCAATGCAACATTGACAGAAGCTGATCTTAGACTGAACTGAACTGACTGCCTTGGCGAGGAAGCGCTCCTTATATACTGTTCCATGGAACCCAGATTTTTCGAGAAAACTCTAGAAAGTGGTCAACTAATCAACTTACAGCTTCCATATTTGGATTTTCTCGCCAAGGTCGCCAAAAACATCGCCAAGGTTGGAGAAAGTCGCCAAATTTGGCGCCAAATCCATTACCTGCCTTATTGCGCTTTTTAATGCGTTTTTAAGGGGAAATAAGGCTATTTCAACACTAAAATGACTAGAAATGGACAAAATTAGCACTTTATCAACTTATTAAGCCTCTTTGAAAGAATTTATACAAAAATAAACACAATTATTTACAAATTTGTAACAATATCAAAAAAAGAGTTGTGGTTTGAATAAGGATTCGGATCCGGTATGCCATGTATAAGTTTAAAATGTATAAGACATATAGAGCGTGAAGAAAAAGAAAAAAAAAGCACTGCTGGAGACAGTGGGGGTATTACACAGATTATTTTGTTTCTGCAGAAAGAAATTTCGCTTGTGCAACGCGTGCTGACACGGTGCTGACCCACACAAGGAAAACCCATTCCGGTATGTAACCTACTGGTTTGTAGACCATAAAGAAATATTTTGTGCGAAGCAGGTGGAAATGATAAAGTCATAGTCAGTGAGGACCCAAATCGTGGTTAGCTATTTTTTTTTTTTTTTTTTTTTTTTTTTCTGTAGAAATACATTTTTGCATTTATAAAGGATTTTTTATCTTGAAAAAGACCCAAATGAGGCAAGAGGATATGCCCGGGTAAGAAAGTGCCAAAGTCATTGGAGAAACAAACTTAGGTTCATTTACAAATATGTTTACATTAAGGATCATGCTGCAACTAAGTTCTAAAACGTATATCGGTTTTATTCTGATTTAGATAACTAAACGTTTTTTAAATAATTCGCCCACCTAGAACGTAATATCTCTTGTAATGTCGATCGTACTTTATTGTTAAAGAAATAATTTCCACATCATTCACTATAGTGATCAAACATTATCAAACCAATATAACATTTGTCATTTCTTTTTTTTCTATGTAAAATTATTTAACTTTAATTAAAAAACAAAAAAAAAAAAAAAGACAAAAGACAAAAGACAAAACAGTAATTTTAGCCCAGAGATGTGATATATAAAATTTCTATTTTGTATACCTGTAAATTGTATTTACTATACTCATAAAAATCCATATACCTTTTGCACAATAACCTATAACATAAATACCCAATTTAATCTTAATCGAATGTAAGTATTAGAAGATAGGTATCGTTAAATAATTTAAGCCTGTAGTCCGTAAAGATTTTTTATTTATTTATTTATTTATTTATTTTTTTTTTATGTCTGTGTGTTACTGTAAAATCTATTTGTCTTGCACGCAAGAACAATTATGCCGTTCATGGTCCGGTGATTTAAACATTAGTACCGATTTTAAGCTCAAATAAACATTTTGTTTAGATGCTATTGTACTCCCTCGCACATATACACACACATATGTCCCCGTAATCTTAAAACGTATTCATACAACAAAATATTACAGTCGATATTTTGCATCATCACAATACTTTAAATACATAGTACATATTCGGAAAGTACAAATTGAAAATATATAAATTAAAAAATTCGAAAAAATCTGGATAAGTTTCAGCTGTACGTGATTCTACCACTTAAATGCCGAATTTTGTAGCTTTTCTACTAGCGATTTATGCTACCGATTTTAAACGCGCACCCATCTTTATTTATATCGACTAAATTATGAGTATGAGTAATTAAATATCACTAATTGATATTAAATAGCATTAAGTATGATAAAAAATAAAGCAATAGATTTCTATAGATTTTTCTTTCAACGAAAATTTTATATAACATTTTATAAGACAGTGTATAAAAAGCAAATCTTTATTTAGTTCCTTATATTTAATAACAAAGACTATCATAAAGTTTCACAACACCATAAAAATTTCTTTAAATTAAAATTCGTACCGACCATATACTTACCATTCTAAATATTAAATTTATCGATTATGAAAAACTTTCATGAAACTGATTTTCCTTCTCTAGACAATTTTAACTTTTATTTTATTAAATACAGTGCTGTTATTTTCCTGAATTTTAATAAAATTGGACATATTGGAATTTATTTATTACTTTACATTAAATTCCTTTCATCTTCTTGAAACTTTATTTACATTGAAACAGCTTTGAAATTTCTTAAGTTATATTAGACGAATGGAAATTCTTAATTTTAAACAGAGTTATCCTAAAATAATTTTAATAAATTTGATAGTCTTATCCTCATCCGCTGTGTGTCGAATCAATAAAACTAAATTCTATAAGCTTGTCATGTTTACATTGTTTCTAATAACAATACTTTTTAAATGTAATATAGATTACAAAATAAATTAAATAAAAAATACAAACACAACAAAGTAGATATATGCAATATTTTTAATTAAAACCCTTTTACAGAGATTTGGTTGAAATCTGAATTTTTACAAATTTTAAATTAATAAACTTTAGTTTCGTTATGACTGAAGTTTATGTTTCCTTCAGATTAAATAGAAATTTAAATTTAAAACTTCCAAACCTAGTTTGACTTCGTATCTTTACGATTCATTTCCTGTAACAAAACAAATGAAAAGAATTTGCTATTATTCAATTCTCTTATGTCTGGAAAATTGCATTTCTTCAGTATCTTACTTGGTTTGATCTTTATTTTTTACTTATATCACTTTGTTCATTAAATGTATTACTAAAATATGTTACTTACCTAACTTAAAAAGCAAGATTTAAGTAAGTCAAGTAAGTTAGTCGTTTTAAGTATCGAAGAAATTTTAAAATATTTTTTTAATGAATTGTTAATTAATTCTAAGTATTAATACTTTAAACATGAATAAGTACCAAATTGTAACAAAATTTGAGCAAACGCACGATTTTGTGATTTTTAATAAATGAAAAAGTACATTGAGTATAATTAAAAAATTTTAAAGGACTTTAAAATGTTTCAAATGTATTTAAACGATCACATCATTACCTAATACATTCTTGTAATATATATAATTAAAACTTTTAAATATGTTCAAGGCTAGTATTGTTTCTAAATGTTTACATGCAATCTATTATAATTTCAAATTAAATTTTAACATTATAAAAAAACTTGCATAAAATTTTAGAAAGCTGCGAGACCTGTATGTCAGAAAAAATACTATCGAGTTAATTAAAAATACAGTTTTATAATGATTAACCAGAACTTCCTTACTCATTATTACAAAAAAAAATTCCTTTTTTTCATTTTAAGTAGGCTTCAGTTATGGGAATTTCATAGAATTTTCCCTCTTGTTACTTTATAAAACAGTAAATATATATGCTTGTCTGATTTTGCAATCTTTAGCAAACTGGACTTGCAGATATTCATATTTAGCACAAGTAGATTCTGCCTGCTTTGCTAGTCACTATATTTAGAGAAATTTAAAAAACAAAATCAATCACTATATTTTAAACCAATTTATATACGATACATCGATTCCGTGCCCTCACTGCATTTGCTGTAGAATAAGTTTCTCTGCAATTATTTAAGAATTCCCATTTTAGGACAAACTTCTCGAGCAGACATCTACACTGTATGATAAATATTGTAGACTCAGATAGTCACAACAACTGAAAAAAAAATTATTAATAAATAAATAAATAAATAAAATAAAAATTTGAAAATCGTGTTGCAAGGTACATCAAGACTGATCAAAAAGTACCATCATGCAATAACTTTCTAATCATGCTGTAACTTTGCTATCAGCCATTTGACTACAAAGCACACACTTGTAAGTTTGATTTTGTTTCTTGCCACTTTCTCGTCATCCGTATGGCTTAGAATAGAATAAAAACACTAAAAGGTTTTTCTTTTATCAATTGACATAGTTTTTATTAATTACATGCAAAAAGTAACACATTGGTCTTTAGAGACGAATGGGCCACGAAATAAAATTATGTTCACATTTCTACCTCCAGAGTTGATCATTTCAGAAATTTATCTATCTTAAATAAATAAAAACAAAACTAATCAAAAATTTGGAAACCGGACATCGAAGTTCAAAAATAGAAGTCAAAACGGACCTCCATGCAAAATTCTGTAGCTCTACGAACAGGCATTTTCGAACGAAGTAACGGACACACACACACCAAACTTCTTTATACTTATGTAAAGAAGACGAAAAACAACAGATTCAAAATTATGCCTCTTAAAGAAAGAACTCTAAGATGGTCCAGAGTTGCATATTTTGGCTACACACATTTTGATAGTATAACGCAATTTCTACATTTTTGAAATAATAATAATAATAATAATAATAATAATTAATATATATAATGACCCTCATCTGTCATTCACGATTCCGGTTTACACCGCTTCAAAACAGAGACTTTTGGCAGCAATTTTTTTTTCCGTTTGTTCAATTCATCAACTTACGAAAACTTACATATCATTTACATACATGTTTTGTAATCGCACATATTGTTATTTATTCCCTCTAAAACCTTGAAAAACTATTCAATTGTAATGTTTAAATGTTTAAAAAAATATAACGTATCACTGGCTATTATAAACATGAACCTATAAATAGAATTATGTAACTTCATGGTTATAAACAACGCAATGCCAAATAAAAACAAACCAAAACTGTTGCCATTCAGAAAATACAAATTCCAAATGGACAACTCTTTAATTGCGAATGAACGACTCTTTGACTGTTTCATTAAAAAAAAACGCTTAAAATATTTCTAAAACATATTAAAGCCTTAAAAATCTTAAAATATTTGTAAAAACATATTAAAGTCTTTAAATATTTTTATCAAGCTTCATTATATGTTTACATTGTAAGGTATGATTGGCGTCGAGTTCAGTACGTAAATGTCGCCAGTTGATTTTAGTTTTGAAATTAGTGTAAAGTTATAGTTGGGATAGAATGTTTGGTTGGGCAAGTAAAGGTCACCAGTTGAAATGAGTATTGAAAGTAGGATAGTCTAAGGTGATAATGTCGAGTCAAGGTAAAATGTTCGGTTGAGAATGAGAAAGTCCCTAGCTGGATCATGGATATTTTGGTGATGTTGTGGGGGAGATAGCTGGTTGGGAGTATAGAGTAGAGGTGAATTTGGGTTAGCATGGAGTGTCTGTAATTATTAGATAGTTAAAAAATACGCAAGCAAAGTGATGACGTCACTGGACGTCAGTGGATGCAAGAAAATGATTTCCTATGTTAATCGCCCATTGGATTTTTTGTAAAAAATTATTAAAAATTGAGGAAAATTATTTTCCGATTTTAATTCCCATATTTCGGTATAGATATGTATTCGTTATCGTGTGCATGCGTTAGATTAAGTTGTTTTTGCTGTAAAATTGATAAAATTTAAATTTTAAATTTCAAAACTTTAGAAAAATAAAATAGCAAACTTCCATATTCGATTGAAAACATAAACATTCCATTTCAAAGGATGATATTTACACAATAAATATCCAACTAATATACTAATTAAAAGGAAAATGATAAATATTCTATCATAATTTGAAGTCAAATTTGTTTTCAAATGTCTAAATAAAGTGTCTGATATACTCATATGTTACAGCGGAATAGATTTAATATATGTGTCATCCTTGGCGGAAAAAAATATATC
The DNA here is from genome assembly GCA_963930645.1 of Salticus scenicus. Taxonomy (NCBI): domain Eukaryota; kingdom Metazoa; phylum Arthropoda; class Arachnida; order Araneae; family Salticidae; genus Salticus; species Salticus scenicus. Next base: position 55,775,576 of record OZ005656.1, read on the forward strand.
GCAAAAATAATTTGGCGAACATATTTCATTCCTTTCAAAAATCATGGTTATTTTAAAAAATTACATTAAGAGAGCGATGAATTATATGAAACAATATTTCGTACAATACATATTACGAAAATAAACATATGGCATGTATATTTTCGTAGTATGTTTTTAATCGCCAAATACAAAAAACGCCAAAGATGACACAGTTTTGAAAGTTAAAATTTTGTCAATTTGACAGCAAAATAACTCAATCTAACACATGGATACGATAGCATATCTATACCCAAATACGGGTATTAAAATCGGGAAATAATTTTCCTCGATTTTTAATAATTTTTTACAAAAAATACAATGGGCGATTAACATAGGGAATCTTTTTCTTGCATCCACGGACGGTCAGTGACGTCACACTTCGCTTACGTATTTGGAAACAGGATCTTCGATAGTCTTAAAAAAAAGTATTTTGGTAAAATTAAGTGAATCGTTATTTACTTCCTCTTACCCATAGGGTCGAGAAAGTATTGTTTTAGGGTCAAATTTTCGAACGTGAGTTTTTGTTATACTTACATGTTCTGAGGTCCCCCTGAATACGAAAATCACGTTTTTAGCGAATGGTCTCTGTGTCTGTCTGTCTGTGTGTCTGCATATCTCAAGAACAAATAGTAGCAGAAATTCCAAACTCGGTATTCTAAATGTGTATCATATAGGGATGCTACAGTAAGCTTTTCGTTAAGATGAAGCAAATGGTTCGTGTACAGGGACATTCAAAATTATTCAAATACATTACGTCTATGGGGGAAATTGCAGGTAAGTAGAATTTAACATCTATAGACTGCACTAAACCAAATGAAACGAATACATATTTTTTGTAATAGAGATAGTCAACTGGGAAAAAAAAAAAAAATGTGTATGCAGGAGCCTCGCCTTCCCCCCTGCGGTAGATGTCCTCCCTCGAGTGGAGTAAATTTTCATGATGGGTATCTTTCAAAAGAGCTCGCCAATACCTTTAAAACGAATGGTTGAATCATCGATCTACGATAATTTAAAATAAAGTTATTGATTTCCTTCATTTTTAACATTTTTTTTTTTTTTAACTTTAATATTGAGATTAAATTCAACTTTTTTTTGGATATTTAGTGTGATACTATTTCTCTAATATGGAAATCGTCTGTATTATCATACAAGATAACTTTTTTAAATAATAATTTTAATAAATTATTTTTTTTAACTGGATTATTTTTTAATAACCGAATTAAATTCTATATAAATGTAGGTGCATTAATGAAACGGGGGGTTGAGGGGGGCCAGAACTAATTATCATATAAAACTCTTCCGAAGCCTAATTTGAATTGTTTAACATAGGTTTACATAACCGTACTCTTTATCTTACCTCTTAATCTCCAACCTGTACTTATAGCATTAAATTTTAGGGTAAGAGAAAGTCGTGTGAGTGACACACTAGATTATTCTTATTATAAGGACTTTAAATAGAGCACTTAACGGAACTCTGGGATGTGTTGTTGCTGTTGTTTTCGGGCCTATATTTTTTGTCAACCAGCAGTTTTTTTATTGTCTTTCATATTTATTGATCGGGTAGAATTTTTTTTATTTCAGAACGAAAATTATAAAATATCGAAACACATTTGATTTATAAACAAAAACTGAAAATACATTTAAATGATCACGTGTTAATCTTCATGATCTAAACACTGTTTTCAAGATTTATCGTTCACATTCCGTCATTTTTGACGGGGTTATATACTAGTAATAATAATAATAATAATCTATATATATAAAATCGTTCTTCCTGAGTGAGTGAGGGGGATGATTCATCATCACCCAGACCAAACCCCTAGATCTAGAAGCATGAAATTTTGTGACAATGTTCTTTCTATGACGTAGGCATCCACTAAGAAGCGAGTTCACAAAATTCACCCCCCCCCCCAAGGGGGGAGGGGGGGCAAAATGTGATTTCACAAAATCCTTCATATCTCGAACAAAAAAATTAGATATCCGTAAAATTTTTGCTTTAAAATATAGCTAACACAAATGTCTAAAAATCAATTTCTTGAATTTTAGAAATTCGGTCCCCAAGGGGGGAGAGGGGGCGAAACGTGATTTCACATGCGTTAAACGTGATTTCATATAAGCCTATATATCTCAATCAAAAAAAACAGATATACGTGAAATTTTTGCTCTAAAATATAGTTAATGCAAATATCTAAAAACCAATTTCTGGAATTTTAGAATTTCAGCCCCCAGTTGGGTAGCAAGGGTGGGGGGGATATGGGGCAAAAACAAATAGAAATACAGTTATGCCGCTCAGAATTGGTACAGACGGGTTTTAAAGGCCGGGAAGTCGAATGGGGATATTTTTGAAAGTGTAAGGTTATTAGGAGGGGCGAGAAGGGAGGGGGCAAAAAATAAAAATAGAGTTAGATCGTTCAAAATTGGTACATAGATGTTTTCCATACTTACAAATAGATTGCGGATATTTTCGAATTTGTAAAATTATTAGGAGGGGCGGGAATGGGGGGGGGGCTATGGGCAAAAACAAATAGAAATACAGTTAGGCCGTTCATAATTGGTACAGATAGGTTTTAGAGGCCTGCAAGTCGAATGGGGATATTTTCGAAAGTGTAAAGTTATTAGGAGGCCCGGGAAGGGGGGGGGCGGAGGGGCAAAAAAAAATAAATATAGTTAGATCATTCAAAATTGGTACATAGAGGTTTTCGATACCTACAAATCGATTGCGGATACTTTCGAATTTGTAAAATTATTGGGAGGGGCGGAAAGGGGGGGGGGCAAAAAATAAAAATAGAGATAGAGATAGATCGTTGAAAACTTGTGCATGGAGGTTTTTGATACCTACAAATCGATTGCGGATATTTTCGAATTTGTAAAATTCATTGGATAGACGGGAGGTGGAGGCGAAGGGGGAAAATAATAGAAGTAAGAGTTAGAGCATTTTGGGATTTTTTTTCCGAAGCCAGTGGGATCCCGGTGCGACATTTTTCCTAATCAGATTTTGTGTCTCTTTTTTTATCTGATAAAAATTAATGAAATTAAGAGAATTCAGTAATTATAGTGATACATTTAAAAATAGGGACCAGCGAAGCGGGCTATCCTGCTAGCAATAAAATTAAAATAAATAAATAAAGGAAAAAGGAATATTTTCTAGGAATTTTAAAGTTTCCATTTAAACATATTTTCTGGTATAATCTCAGATTTTATTTATTTATTTTTATTGGGAGATTGTAAAGCATTTTAAAAGAAAGAAGAGGGTTTTTGATGATTCTTTAATGCACTGACAAAGCATTAACTTTGGTAATTACTTGTTTAAATCCTTGTATACATTTCATAACCTTGGTCGATATTTTACGCAAAAATTTTAATATTATAAGACACTTTTCTCATAAAATTAGATAAGGCTTCCCCACGAAAATAATAAAAATATTAATGATTCATAATTAGACTATCGAAATTCTCTATGAATACATTCTTAAGTAAATTTTCTTACCAGCGCAGTCGCCTACGAAAAGATCGTTTTATATTATACGCAGATGAGCTCAAGAGTAAGTGATGAGGAAACCCGGACGGGTATCGTAAAGTCTAGATTTTAATTGTTTTTATATGTATATTTTGTTTTTAAATGTATTTTAACTTAATTTTTTGTCTCATAAATAAAACAGTTTTTGCTTTTAAGAGTAAAATATGTTTGCCTAATTATGTGATGTCTAATAATACCTGTTTAATAATTTAATGTATTTGTCTGATGTATGGATTTTAAACATTATTATACATTTTATTATATTTATTAAAATAATTTTGTTTGCGTGCACTGATAAATCAGAAAGACTAATATAGCCGTGTGTATTAAAATAATGAAAATATCCAACCAATCAATGTAATGCATTGAAGTCAGTAATGGCTTATGTAAGAGAATAAGAATATAGCAAAGCTCTTAGACTGTTTTTTTTTACCGAATGGCAGCTTATTAAGATTTAAGTGACTTAAAATACTGCATTGTTGTTAGTGTACGATAAATGGGACATAGAGGAAATATATGAATTTTTGCATTTAACTGCATCAAAAATGTATTGCGAATATGAGTGAATATGACTATCGGCAGATATCAATTACAGTTAAACGAGATAGAAGTTCAAGAAAGAGACTTTCTAAAATTGACTTAATACCTTTTCTTGCACATTAACAAGTTTAAGCGTGTAAACTCTTCAAAAAAGTATCCTTCATATGGACTCTCAAAGCTTAAAGCCCATCCCTGTACTGTTGATAAAGGTGCAAAGTTTTACACGTTTCATGATCCTACTAACAGAACCATTTGACTACTGATTACGACGAGTCTTGTTTTCAATTGCATCGAATGGATGGATGCATACGGTTAAGGACACAACTTATGGAATATATGAACGTAACTCATCAATAAGAGAATAATCATTCTGATAAAGCTAGTGGGGTCGTATGTTGTGAGAACAGCTGGCTGGCAGTATACGGTACACTATAATTATTGTTTCACTGTATATTTTAGAAACTAGCAGATTAGACAGATTGAAATTCTTTAAAAAAATAATTCTTTTGATACTTTTAATTAATTCTCTTTATTAAATAATTATTTTAAAATGCAATACACTTATATATAAATATATATGTGTATTAACCCGTTAGTAGTCGCTATAGACAGCGCCACCTATTAAAAATTGCACACTTTTTATTTAACTGTCACCAGTAATTTTAAGAAGTGATGTGACTGACGTTTCTTTGATTTTATTCGCGTTTTATGTATATCAAATGCCACTTACAGTGGCGGATTTAAGGGGAGGCGGGCTAGGGGGCTGAAGCCCCCCACCCAAAAACTCTGACATTCACTATTGAATATTGCAATTGTAAATTTTTTATTGGTCTAGAATAACACTTTGAAAAATCTTACCCCCCCCCCCCCCAAAAAAAAAAAAAAAGATAAAAAAAAAAGTCAAGTTCTGGATCCGCCACTGGCCACTTATAAAAATTTTTGATGGCTATTGAATAAAAAAATCTTTCAACATTAAAAGATGGGCGGCAAATCGACCAACTAGCGACTACTAACGGGTTAATTATTCCATGTGAAATTAAACATTAAATGTTATCGCCAGTAATTAACCTTTTAATGCGTCTTTTGGCAAATATGTAAAGCGATATATCTACGCTTGTAAAACTTTACAGATTCAATACACAGTTTTGCGCACCTGAAAAAGAATACTTTTGTATATGCAATCTAATTTTAGCGATATATAACACCACTGTAAACTTGTAGAACTTTGTTTGTTAAATATGTAAGAGTGTTTGCTTTAATTAGTTTTGATACTAAACTGCACATAAAATAAATAAATTAATAAATTAATTTGTAATATATATATTCCGACGATTTTGAGAGTTTTAAATAATCTTCATCTCCAATATAGTTCTTAAATAATTTTTATTTTATCCTTCCGATAATAATACTTTTTGTTTGAATTTTTTATCTTGGTATACATTTAATTAATCAAAATCGAAGTTCACTTACATTCATCTTCTACTGTTGTTAAATTAATTGCAGAAATTATGTACGGATTAAAACTGAGGTAAGTCTGAAGACAATAATTTTAATTTGATTAATAATTAGACAAAATAATGAATTTGTGTTTTAATTAAATTATTAAACTGTTTTAATAAATTACTATTGTAGTTTTCAGGAATTCTATTTCTGGATCTTTGTGGCATTTAATCGTTAGCTAAAGATTTACTTTCTGCAACGTAATTAAATAACTTTTACTGTCATTTTTGGTATATATATATATATATATATATATATACAATCTACCAACAAGTATTTGGACACTTTCGAATTTAGCCATTTTGTTAAATATCTAAAAAAGTCTTTTAGGAATCATTTTGAAACTTTAGTAATGTAAAGAACATGTTATAATCACAATAATCTTATATTTCAGCAAAAGTTGTGTATTGAAGTGGAAAATGGGACCAGTACAAGGAAAAAAAAAAAAAATGTTTTTGACTCGGTAAAAAGTAATGCTTGGAATGCGTTTTTTCTATAACATGCGATTATGAGGTTACCGTAAAGGTTTTACCCTTTTGTGTAAATTTGTAAGGGTGTCCTAAAAGTTCCAGTACTGACGCTGATGTATTTTTTATTTACAAAACAACAAACCTTAAAACGATTATTTTTTATGCTAATGATAAAAGGCACATTTAAAATAACGGAGGGAAAAATACAGAACTTGCATTTATAATAAATGTTCAAAATGTCTATAAAGGTAAAAAGACACCGTGAAAAACATATTTTTTGAATATTTTGCTGAAATTGAAGATGAGTACATTGCGACTAAATAAATAACAGATACTAAATTATTTTAACTATAGAACATTTATTGAAGTTAAATTTTAAAACAAATAATAATATTATTATATAATTCCGGGCAATAACACAAGTTCAAAATTTTGATGGAAGCCGTTATAATTAGTGAGAGAAAGAGCTAACTTACTACATATTCAAGAGACGGCGATTATTATCAAACTGTCCCGGAATAAAATCCCGCAGCCAAGTTGTTAACTGCCAGATAGAGATAATATCTTTACATTTTGAAGCCAAGGGCGCCAACACATCTTCTTTTGTGTTAATGTTATTTTAATGGGGAATTTTAAAAAATAAATGACGGTTGAAATTATGGCAACCCCTTTTGGCATAAATCACATTCGCCAAAGAATACCGTTGGAAAGACAGGTGCAAGTAATCATCAAATATTACGAAATTCTTGCGACATGATGTCTACACAACGGGTCATTAATTTAATAGCTGCAATTAAATAGATTATCTGTATATAAAATAAAACAAAACAAATAAAAATTATAACGGAAGTTTTCCAACAGAACATTTATGGCTATAAATATAATTAGATTTATTGTGAAACAAAGTGAAATAGAAATAAGAAAATAATTACTTTCAGGGGGAATAAAATTAAATTGTGTATTAGATCCCTATATATATATTGCATTATGCTAAAAAGAGATCAATGGATTTAATACTGAAATTGTTCTTAAAATTAGAAAATTTTAAGTATTTTAATTTCCAATAAAGAATTTACTTAATTTAAAATAAGTTTGGCATATTTAAAGAGGATTATTAAAAGTTAATAAATTTAATTGTGAATAAATAGATATTTAATTATAATTGAATAAATTTGATGAAATAAAAGAATATGTGAGGAACTCCCTCACAATGTCCACCTTTTTCTAGGAGGCAACGCTGAACTCGTTTGCGCATGCAGGGCCTGATTACCCAAAAGGCTCAGGAAGCACAGGCTTCCCCTCTAAAATTTAAGAGGGGGCCCTAAAATGACTAAAAACAGGTTCTTGGAATTTCTGTTTCATATTTTCACCCTCAGATTGAATTTTTTCTGAGAAAGGTCGCCTAAAGCAAGGTAAAATACTCACTATTTTGGGGAAAATCTGTTATTTAGCCTCAAAAATCTGAATGTTCTTAATTAATAAGTTATACGATTTTAATATGTGTGGAAACCACTCAGGTATATGAATGAAAAAAAAAAAATCCGAAATGAAAGGGGGGCCCAGAAATGATACTGAGCTTCCCCTAGCTTCAAAGCTTAATCGGGTCCTGTGCGCATGTGTTTAGAAACATGTTTTAACATGCTGGGAGTGGCTTCTTGTAGAGAAACGTGTACCCACCTGCACAAAACCTTTATTTTGAAATTGTCGAATGAACTGATATAGCACATTTTTACTCGGTATTGCATCATCTGGATATTTATATCGCCAAACATCTTTGCATCTTTCATACGATTTACATTCAAAATAAGCTTCAAACAGCGAAATTCTCTGAATGCGTGATAAAAACATTTCACTATGAAGAACAAAATAACATAAAACTTTATTCTCACACAACTTGAGCGAGAAAAGAAACAAACTATAAAAAATAAAGAACTGGTGCAATAATAAGCAGTCGATAAAATTTAATATAAAAAAAAATCACTGACACAATGAGTTCTTTAAGTTGGAGTACTGGAACTTTTAGAACACCCTGTATAAGGATACTATATACATATTCATTGAAATAGAACGATTTCTTTAAAAAATTAAAAAAAAAAAAAAAAAAAAAAAAAAAAAAAAAAAACTAGCTATAACACATAGGGTATTATACCCAGAGCGAAACCATTTTTAGAAAAATTGGCCTACTACATTAGACAGAGCCTACTGCAATCAGAATGCAAAAATGCTAAATGTATTACGAAATATCAGCATTTTTACAAAATAATTTTTAACTGTGCATCGTCTAGCTTTAAAAAAAATAATAATAATTTACATACTTTAATAGTAAAAAATATTGAGCAAATTGTATGAAAACTCCAAACAAATATCGTGTAAATTCAAATCGTTATGTAAGATAGAATAAACAGTATTTCTGCTCTTCTCAAAGAAAAAAGAAAGAAAGAAAGAAAAATGCTAGGGGGATTTATCAGTATTTATTTACAAATATCGAACACTCTAATACCTTAGTACATTGATTTAATAAAAAAAAAAAAAGAAAAAAGAAAAAAGAAAAAAAAAAATGTGTGTAAAACCCCTTATAGTTTAGCTTTTATTTTGAGAGAACTGAAATTCTGTTCATTCTATATTTCATAAATCCTTGAATTTACCTGATATTTGTTTGGAGTTTTCAAATAAGTTGCTGAATACTTTACTTTTGGTTATTAAATTGTGCAAATGATTTCTATTTAAGCTAGCACATGCGTAGTTAAAAATTATTTAGTAAAAATGCTCATATTTCGTACGACATTGAACATTTTTGTGTTGTGATTGCAGTATACTGTGTCTAATTTAGTATGCCAAATTTCCTAAAAGTGTATTTACACTAGGTCCAATAGCCTGCGTGTTATAATTTAAAAAGACGATTTTATTATTATTATTATTATTATTATTATTATTATTATTTAAACAAAAGACCGTTATGCGTTCAAAAAAACATTGGCATTTCGAGATAATTGTGGGTTTTTAATAGTTGAAATTAATATAGCTTCGAATAATATAAAATTAATTAATAATTGGTACCTTACTTTTTAAATACATAAACATAACTTAAAACTATCATAACCAAATATAATAAAAATATAATAAAAATAATAATATCACTTTATTTAATGCTATGCATAGGATTCAATTACAACATTGAAAATATTTTCATCATTAAAATTAAGCACGATCAGTAATTTTATTCCTTTGTCGTCAATTTAAAGATGATTTTCTAAGAAAATATGAAGAATCTCGAACACATGTCGACATTATTCTTTAAAGAGTAAATTTTTTCTTTACTTTTTATTCCAGCATTTTTTTAATATATGTTCTCAAATAATAAATTTATTTTAAAAGTATTTTCAGCAAAGTCATTTGCAACACCTGTTCTTAAGTTATCTATTCTTATAAAAACAGACATAAATAAATATTTAAAAAAAATATCCCTGTGAAACATTCTTTTGTTAGTTCAGTAAACACTTGCAAATTTTCATGAGAGATTTTTAAAGATAATTTAATTGGTATTTTAAGGAATTTTTTCCGAATAATTTTAGTGAATTAGTAAATATATATATATATATATATATATATGGATAGTATTTGAAAATACCTCCTAGAAAGCGTGTGGATTTTACATATTTTAATATTCGAAGCATTTTGGGAAAAGGCAAAATTCTAATGTTGTTTACATTGTATCTTTTTTTTTTTACAATGTACTAATACAATAGTTATTTCAGCTTGAAATTTAAAATATTGCTGCGTATTTAGAGATAAACCTAATGACGTAATATAAATTCTTAAAAAAACAAGATAAAAATGATTAGTATGACCACGTTTCTCACGCCTTGAAATCAGGACGATTTCAAAGTCTTGGAGGATGCCAAATGGACCGACAGAATGAGGTTTAGTAAACATTCAGTCATTCGGCATTCTCGTATCGCTATTTTGTCTCAACCTCAAATGTTGTCACTCCTCTTTTAACACTGGACTCGTTTATTAAACACTTGCAAGATTGCAAGAAACATGGTTAAAGAATTCAGTTATGGACATTTAAATTTTAAGTGCATTACGCAGTAATCAGACGCGTACTGAACAAAGAAAAAAAAATAAGCAGTGTTTGGGGATTGCCGATAGAAGTGAAAACTAAGTAACTTGAGAATTGTATCGTCGAGCTATCAGATTATTATTTTCGAATTATTTTTGGTTTGTAAAGAAGTGTATTATATGATTCAGCACAATATTTGTAGCTACCCAAATTAAATGAACTAAGCCTTATATTAGGTAAAAATATTGATTACTTATGAAATTATTTTAATTAGTAGCTAAGATATCTTTCGAATGATGTATTAAAAATAATTTAATCATAATTAAAATATGAAAAATTGAAATTTTAAAATATTACAGCACCATCTTTCGGTAGAAATTTCTGTAATCTACTGTTCGATTCCAAATCAACAAAGCTTTCTAATGATGTATTACTTATGAAATTATTTTAATTAGTAGCTGAGATACAAAAGAAAACCTAATCAGGGCAGCTCAAAACGTGTAAATGGGGTGAAATCTCGAATTCCACTTTCGATAATATAAAAGTATTTTAAAACATCTTTCGAATGATGTATTAAACTAATTTAATCATAATTAATAATTGAAGTATTGAAATTTTAAAATATTACAGCGCCAGCTGGCGGTAGAAACTTCTGTAAGTTACTGTTCGATTCCAACTCAACGAAGCTTTCAAATGATGTATTACTTATGAAATTATTTTAATTAGTAGCTGAGATACAAAAGAAAACCCATTCAGGAGACCTCAAAACGTGTAAATCAGCTGAAATCTCGAATTCCACTTTCGATTCTCATGGAAAGCCTTCGCTGATGATGACGCGAGTTTCATTATTTTTGTTCACCCAAAAGTGCTCGACGCGCCTAAAGAAGTTTTCACTTCAAATGGAAAACCTTCGCTGAAGATAACGCGAGTTTCATGATTTTTGTTCACCCAAAAGCGATCAACGCGATCAGTGGCCTAAAGAAGTTTTCACTTCAAAAAAAGTTTCTTTCATTGGAAGTGTTAATAATTATATAAAATTCTTTATAATACTACACACAGGATTTTTTTACTTTCCGAACATACATATGTAAGGAAAGTATTGTAATCAAGTCAAAAATCCGAATTTGACATTTTGATGTTTCTATACGTTTTGAGGTACCCTGAGTTCGTTTTCACAATTTTTACGATGATGTATGCATGTGTGTTTACGTGTGTGAGTGAAAACGCAAGCGTCTAAACGCTTTGCACAAAAAAGCTGAAAGTTCGTACATATATTGTAAGTAAAAGTATCACGAACTCTATCGATTTTGGTGAATCTGGCACTTATAGTGTTTTTACAGGAACACAAAGGAAAATTCTTTATCATTATGGCCTATGGGACCAAATTTTAAAAAGTACGATCGCCTCTAAATGGCTTATTAAAATGAGCAAAAAATTTATGCACATATTATACGTCTCAGTTTCAGGAACTGTATAGATTTTGATGAATCTAGCTCTCACAGATTTTTTACAGCGACACAGAGATTTTCTTTTTAATCATTATGGCCTATGGGACCAAATTTTTAAAAGTATGTTAGCTTCTAAACTCCTAATTCTATTAAGCAAAAAAAATATACATATATCATAGGTCACAGTTCAATAAACTATATAGGTTTTAGTGAATCTAGCACTTATAGTTTTAGTACAGGGAAACAACAAAAAATTACGTATCATTATGGCCAATGGGGTGAAATTATTTAAAGTGCCATAGCATCTAAATGCCTCATCCATTTGAGTTCAAAATTTATATACATGTTATAGGTCACAATCACACGAAATGTATAGATTTTGGTGACTCTAGCACTTACAGTGTTTTACAAGGTCGCAAAGAGAAATTCATTATCATTATGGGCTATAGGTTCAAATTATTAAAAGTGCGATAGCGACTAAAAGCCTTATTCAAACGAACTGAAAATTTTTATACGTATTATAGGTTACTATCACACGAACTGTAGGAACTTTAGAGAATCTACCACTTATGGTTCTTTTTACAGGGACACAATGCAAATTTCTTTATCGTTGTGGCATACTGGCTCGAACATTTAAGTGTGCAATAACGTCTAAATGCCTTGTCCGATGGAACTGAAACTTTATATAAATATTATATATCACTTAAAATTCTAGATTAGCGGTCGCCAGTCGCCAACTGGCGACCAAAAAGGAGAGGATCCAAAAGCATGGATGCTTTTTCTTGCCGCATCAAATGAAAAGAAAAGACCACAAGGACCGCTAATGACATCATTGCTACACGGATAGCACTGAATTTTCTTACTTTCTACGTGCATGTGTGATAGCATGACTCTGCGACTTTGAAAAACTTTATGCCTGTTTTAATTAATAATTTATCAATTTTAATGAAATTAGAAATAAATGACTTCACGGCAGGATTTCACATTCTAACTATGACATCATGATAAATTTGCGCGTATTTAAATCTGTTTTTAAATTGTTACTCAAGAAGCCTCAAATATTTTTAAAACTTTTGGAATTTTCGCTGAAGCCTTGCTTTTAAAAGAATTTTATTTAGCTTTATAAAGCGGAAGAAATTTTTTTAAAGATTTCTATCAGTTAAAAATAATCGTTATTATTATTATTATTATCATTATTTGTTTTCGGATATGATATCAAATTTTTAATAAAATTACAGAAGTACGGTTACCGAAGATTTACAGACTCATACTTTGCTACTACACATACTTTTAAGGAACTACGTTATCTAGAAATAGCTAATTTAAATCTAGAATAATTAATGTAAAGCGACTGCATTCATGATAGAAATACGACACAAACCATGATTTAAAAAAAAAAAAACTGCCTACTAATTTTAGGTTTGTAAAAATTGTGAATTTTTGTAATATTTTTAAAGAAAAATATCATTAAATGGTATCTAATGTTGAAATTAAAAAAATTATTTTTAAACAAAGACAGAAGAAAAAAAAATTCAATTTTAATTGTTTGAATAAAAAGACATTATAAATACATACGTATATATATATATATATATATATATATATATATATATATATATATATATATATATGTGTGGGGGGGGTGGGGTGGGGGGGTGTAAAAGAGAGAGAGAGAGAGAGAGTGTGAGTGTGTATATAACTGCTTACTCCTGCTTCAAACAATTTGAAGCTTGGAAGTACATGTGGAAAAGGCCACGCTTATTAATCTGTTTAATAGCATGAGTAAATAACGATCTGAGGAAATCAGGAATTGAATTCTCTGCCAGTAGGGAAATAACAAAAATAAGGAAGTTAAACAACAATACAAATAAGAAATCTATATAATATTTCTCTAACGTGTACCAGTTCCGATTATATTTTGTAGAAATGATACGATAGTGATAATAAAATACACGAGGATAAAAAAATACATAAGCAATATTTAAGCACGCGGGCTCGGTTCAATGACCTAACAAAAATAAAAAATAAATAAATAAATGACGACATTTGTCTGATGAGATATTTTTATAGAAAATTTTATTTTTAAACTTTGCACCTTTAGAACCTTTGCAAGCGTCGTTTCAAACCTAACAATACTTTAAATAGATAAACAAAATATGAATTTTGGTGTCATAAATTGACTAAAAAATTAAACAATAAGAAGTATAATACAAATAGGAACTAGATTTTTTTTTACAAAAAAATATGCCAGAATAAATAAGTTAAAAAATAAATTTAAAGACATTTCCAACATAGCGGCAAAAATTTAAAAATCCGCCATACGGGTTTTACACAAAAGCTGTCCTACCAGGAGATGTATGAAAACTGGATAGTCAAACATGAATTTTATTTTGAAATTTTTCTTTGAATAATTTTGGGTTAACTATCATTAACGTTTCATCCCACCCCCTAAAAAAAGACTAATAATAATTTGGCTTCTAATGAATTAAAATTTATATTGGTTGGTGAAATTGGTACAAGACCTATAATTTTCAAATCTTAAAGGTAAATAAAAAAATGAAAGAAACTGAAAAAATTTCGCTAATCGCAAGGGTTTGCTAGTAGAAAATAGAAAGATAATAAAAAAAAAATCAGCTCATAAGAAATGGAAACGCAGTTTACTGAGATTGAGAAGGGTTAAGGATAGCATTTCAACACTCACGGAAAGAACAGGAAATATTTGTCTATTAATTTATAAATTCGTTTTATTTAAAAAATTAATATGCAATTTATCTGGCGTGATTTGACTTAGCGAACTCTTATATGCAACAAAGGCGTTTAGCCAAATAAGTCACAATATTACTTTCCGAACATACATATGTAAGGAAAGTATTGTAATCATGTAAAAAATCCAACTTTGATATTTTGGTGTTTCTACACGTTTTGAGGTTCCCTGAATTCATATTTACTAACTTTATGACGATGTATGTATGTATGTGTATATATGTGTGAATGTATGCGTGTATGTATGTTTGTATGTATGTGAGTGAACACCATAGCGTCTATACGCTTTGTTCGAATGAGCTGAAAATTGGTACGTATGTACGGTCCTCATATCATGAACCTTTTGATTTTGGTAAATCTAGCCCTTATAGTGTTTTTACAGGAACACAAAGGCAAATCCTTTACCATTATGATCTGTGGGCCCAAATGTCTTAAAGTGCGATAGCGTCTGGACACCTTATTCGATTTATACGCAAGCTATAGGTCACCGTTCCACGAAGAGCATAAATTTTGGTGAAACTAGCAAGCATAGTTCTTTTACAGAGGCACAACAAACAATTCTTTATTATTATGACCCATGGGCTCTAATTCTTTAAAGTGCGATAGCGTTTAAATGCCATTCGAATTGAGAAGGAAATTTATACGCATGTTATAAATCCCCGTCATGCTAACGATATGAATTTTAAACTATGTACATATTATAGTTTTTTTTTTTTTTTTTTTTTTGAGGAACACAAAGAAATATTCTTTATCATTTTGGCTTATAAGCTCAAATTATTTAAGATGCTATAGCGTCTAAACGCCTCATACGATTGAACTTAAAATTTATGTACATCACTGAAAAAAAATCTGTAACTGATAGTCTAAGATCCGGCTGCAAAATTGCTACATTCATCGAGTATGTAATCAAAGTCAGATTTTTATATTCAATTTTAAAAGGGACAATATGTTTTGGCCGGGTTGCCTAATAAAATGTGCCCGCTAGTATTTTTAATTAAATTAATATTAATTGACTTTTTGGAGAGAAATTTCATTCATGTGTTATTGAAATAAACTATACTCCACATCACAGACATATGCATAGTGAACTTGAAAAGTAATGGTTGCCTTTGCGCGTTTGGCCGCTACCTTTTCGCAGCCAGGTTCAAACAGGTAGTATTTTGGGGCGTTTTTACGTTCATGGCGTATATTCATCATTTATGTATCAAATTAAAGCTAATTTTTTTCTGCACATGGTAAACTTCGTCTGCCAATGTAAAAGTGGCCGCAAGTAGGGGTTGCCAGCTGTTAAAGATTGCTTAGAATGAAAATTAGCGCGCTACATCGTCCGTCAGACAAGGATGGCTATAGCCAATTGTACGCGTTTTTGAAGCTTTTGCGCATGCGTCAATTGATAGTGTTCTCAACCAATGGCACAAACAGTTGTAGAAAAGAATTTCAAAACTCCAAAAGAAATATAATTAATAAATTTTTGTGTGGTTACATTTAAAATTCCCTAGAAATATAAAACATTTATTTCTCAATAAATAATCAAATTGTCTTTTCTCTATATAATTAGAACATATAATAAATATTTGTGAAAAATAATAACCCTGGTTATTCATGTAGACGAAGTTTATATTATGCCTGTAATATTTTAGGAAATATTTGATTTTATTTATATTTTTTATTATACATTACATATTAATTAAATATTCAGTAAATAGGACAGATTACTTGAGGTATACAAATTAAACGGAACATTGAAAAAATGATTAAATATTTATTGAAACCTATATTACATTCTTATATAATTTATTCAAAATCTGAATCACCGCTACTCTCACTTTCATTGCAGCCATCACTTTCATCGTCACAAATATCAAAATCCTCTCTATTATCAGTACGAATGATAATAGAATTATATAGCAGACTTTCAACTTGCATTGGCGCGGAATCTCCTAAGAACCATGTTGGTTTGAGAATACCATCAAGGATCCACCCATTATTTTCTGCATTAAACTTAATACAATTCGGCTCAGTAGCATTTAGTCACATCGAATTAACAAAGATCGTCCGCAACAATTTTTGCTTTAAAGATTTCCAGCAAGGTGATATGAGTTGAGTTGAAACCCTTAAGTTTTTTTCAAAAACTTTTTTTTTTTTTTTTTTTTTTTTTTTTGTAGCATACGTCTTATTGAACAAAATGAACTTTCCAGCATTAACATTTTGGCAATCAACGATACCATACATAAGGCATGTAAACTCTTGGACTACAGCAGTTTCACTTTCGTCAAAATTGTCATTAGGGTCAGACAAAGATGCGAAAACTTGTTGAATTCTCGGGTGCTTAACAAAAATGTTATAGGGCCTTACTTTCGCTTTATTGAAGAATGCAGTCGTATAGTCACAACCTGTGAATGCGTGAAACGCTGGCAACGCAATACATAAAGTTGGGCTCAATTTTTTTGACAATTCCGTACAATTTATACATACTTCGTCTTTACTATTCTTTTTTTTTTTTTTTTTTTTTTTTTTGGATGTACTATTTGCCAATCAAATTTGTAAATGAGGAAATTTGTGCAGATTACCTAGTAGAATTATTAAAATATCAGTGTCACTTGCTTTCACCAATATTTTAGACGCTTTTACCTTCTTTGCTTATGTGAAATTCTATTCTCGTATCTGCTTCCTCATGTTGGCATTCTAATTCAGTTTCCTCTTGTTTCACAACGCAATTTCCAGAAGAGCAATATGAAAAACATTGTTCTCCAACAGTAATATTTTTTTTTTTTTTTTTTTTTTTTTTTTTTCCTAATACTGAAACAAAAGAGTTGTTATCCCAGTGAGAAGCTAAAAATTTAACTAGAGCTTCTTTGAAACGAAGATTCTTTAAGCTTTTTGTAAAATCACTGGGTCTCGTTTGTAACGGACCATTAATTGTATATGGAACATCAATTTCCTGTCGATCTTGTCTTTCACAATCTTTGATTGAAGGCGTTAAATATCAATCAAATATGATATGTACTTCGCGAGTGCTTTTTGAACAAAGCTTCACCAATATTGATTCAGCTAGCTTTCCAAATGTTTGCGGCAAAGTAGAGTCAATATGATACAAATAGTAGAAACCATCAATAATTTCTATATCAATTTGTCCGGGATTGGCTGATACAATCTGTGATGTTAATTGTTTACTTAAAGCAGACTTGTCCGTTTTGAGCATGTAGTCTGAACAATGGAATAGTGCAGGCCGTATTGGTGCAAGAGGATATGACAAAAAGTACTCAATGTCAATCTTGCTATCTATAGCTATTACCATCAGCCGTCCAAAAATGTTTCGTTCCATTTTAATTAAAGCTTTGTTGTCTCCGGTGTTACTCTTGATCCTTTCTTTTACACAATCAGATGCAAATTTATGTATTCTATTACGTCTAATTGATTTCACAAATCTTGTAGGATCTTCAAAACATTCTGAAAAAAATTTCAACTTTTGTTCTTGACCCAATGACTTGATGTTCAGTTAACAATTGGCAACATCTAAAAATGCCGCCTTACCAGTTGACAGATTGAACAAAATATTTTTGTCCAGGTTTTCAGAAAAAGAATTGATTGTTTTCGTTATGGTTTCAATAATGCTGTCCAAAGTTTTGTTATCTTTTTCAATTCGACTCTTTGTAGGGAATGTGATGTATCACCAGCCTGTGATAACCCTAGTTCTGTTTTTACTACTGATAAGATTTTAGCCGTCATGCTGTGGCTAAGAGCCCATCTTTGTCGTGCAGATATAGAGTTTATAAAATGGCTAACACCAGCATCAGCATTAATCGTCTGTTCTAAAGACAGGTCCACAGGCGATTTACATGTACTTTTCATTATTTTTTGAATTTAAAATAAATAAATAATTAGGTGTTCTTTTAGTAAAAGTATAACGTATATACAATATAAAAATGGTCCGACTACCTGATAAATTATACCTGCTTGAAAAATGTACTTCGTTCCCACTTTTTCAAATATATAAGTTTTTTTTTTTTTTTCTCATAGAAGACTCCAAAGCAGGGATTTACTATTTCTATAGTAACTATAAACTACATCATTCTTAAGTTTAATTAGAAATATGACTTACGGTTTGCGTTTTACAAAAATTTTCAAAGTCTTGCTTATCTTTTTGTTTCAAAACAGTTAATTTCTTGAAACACTCGATATGATATCCGAAGTCCACCGTACCTTAGTTAATAAAATATCATGATACTTATACATTTTTTTACGACGAAACAATAACATTAATAAACACTTTTTAAATGATGTCTTATTAAAGTTAAGCACATTATTCTTTTCATTACACAGAAAACACTTCATTTTTTAAAACTGAAACTTGACTTTAACAAACGTAATTACATATAACGTTAAATAAATAAACGCTGTATATTATGAGCTCCAAAATATCACAACAGGTTGGAATGAAAATCAGTGTTGCCAGATGGTGGAAAGTCAATTTCAACAAAAGGTTTTAAAATTTCCCGAAAAATCAAGTTTTTTTTTTTTTTTTTTTCTCCAAAAAAATCCCCAACTCAATTTATGCTAAAAATGAAAAGAAAAAAAAAGAAAAGAAAAGAAAAAAGAAAGAAATTAAAGAATATTTAATAAATTTAAGCTCACATTTTTTCCCAAATAAAGCTATTTTTCGAAAAAAAAAATCTTTCAACACATTACTTTCCTATTTCAGAAATAGAATCCAGAATCAATGTATTATCATCTGATACACTTGATTTTTTTTTTCGGTGCGGATTTTAAGTAAAAGTAATTGCCAATTTTAAAGAAAAATATCCCCCCCCCCCCCAAAAAAAAAAAAAAAAATCATTTCTCCAAGCTACGCCCCACAAAATCTCTGCCCCTAAACATTTTCCCCGAAGCTTCAGAAATTCCAGAAATCCCCGAAAATCCCCAAGTCTTGCAACACTGATGAAAATGCAGCTGAATAGTTGTGAATACTATCAATCGACGCATGCGCAAAAACTTCAAAAACGCGTACAATTGGCTATCGCCATCCTTGTCTGACGAACGATGTAGCGCGCTAATTTTCATTCTAAGCAATCTTTAACAGCTGGCAACCCCTACTTGCGGCCACTTTTACATTGGCAGACGAAGTTTACCATGTGCAGAAAAAAATTAGCTTTAATTTGATATATAAATGATGAATATACGCCATGAACGTAAAAACGCCCCAAAATACTACCTGTTTGAACCTGGCTGCGAAGAGTTAGCGGCCAAACGCGCAACGGCAACCATTACTTTTCAAGTTCACTATGTATATGTCTGTGATGTGGAGTATAGTTTATTTCAATAACACATGAATGAAATTTCTCTCCAAAAAGTCAATTAATATTAATTTAATTACAAATACTAGCGGGCACATTTTATTAGGCAACCCGGCCAAAACATATTGTCCCTTTTATAATTGAATATAAAAATCTGATTTTGATTACATACTCGATGAATGTAGCAATTTTGCAGCCGGATCTCAGACTATGACATCTAGAATCTAAATTGTGACTCTAGAAAAAACAGTTCCATGTCATCCTTATAAATTCTAGTCCCCTTGGAAAGCGAATTCTAGAAGTCCCTTTTAGAATTCTAGAGCGTTTGCGTATATTATCGAGGGAAAAGTTATTTAAGAATCAGTGCAAAGAAATGAAACTACAAGAGGCGGGTTTCAGCAACTATAATCTTGGTTTATTACCCAGTTCTAGAAAATCAAGCGAAAATTTCTCGTAATACAAGAAAAAAAAAAGATTCAGAATATTCAGATTATTCAGAATATTCAGATTATTTAGAATATTCAGAATATTGTTTCACCATGTAGAAACTAACCTTTTTTGTTTGTTTGTTTATTTAACAGCTTCTCTCACTTTAATTTATTTATGTAACTGTTGATTATTTAACGTTCGAAAAGCGAGAGGAGTCACTCCAGATTTTTTTTTAGTATTACAATGATTAATATAAATCGCAGTACTGCATTAAGTATAAATCAATGACAGACAAAATTCCTGTTACAAAATTCAATTTCAATAAAAATTGCTATATGATTTAACTAAATTCAAAAATTCTATATTCAGAAATATCATAAATGGTAAATAACTTTTAGAATAAAAATATTTTTTTTTCTTTTTTGATAAAATCATCTATAATATTATGATAATTTTTCTCTCTGTTATTCATGTATAATTACTAAGAAGCATTAATAGTTAAGACTGAATGCAACCTATGCAAAATATATAACAAAAAACATCTGAAATTTAAATTTTTTGTCAGGAAATATTTTTGTTCTTTATTACATGAAATTCAATAATATCAGCTGTTAACTGATACATAATTTTTTTCCTGCAAAATCACAATTTGAAGATTTTTATTTCATCGCTTTCTTTTATATCTTTTGTTTTAATATTAATTTAATTACCTTTACAACATATTGCCTGAAGCTTTTACAAAAGAAATCTGCATTTTTGAGATTCATATATATATATATATATATCGATGAAAAATTCAGCTGCAACATTTTTTTTAAAATAATACAATGTTAATTTTATACTTTAATAAATATTTTAATATTGTATATAAAAAGCTTCCTATTGTCTTTTTTTTTTTTTTTTTTTTTTTCTCAATTTGTCACTGATATTAAAAATCTTTAAAGGTTAATGTCATAAAAATTATATAATGATATAATTTAATCAAATCCCATTTACTGTACCAGAAAAAAACATTTTCTTTTACACTTTTTTCAAAGAACTATGACACGAACATCGGTTGTATTTTTATAATTAGTTTAATAATGACGTTTTTATCAGAGCTATTCAACCATGAGAAGAATTCATTTACTTTTTTTTTTTTCGCTGCATAGTTCCTCTTCGCCACCCATCCCACAAAATGCGCTTCAATGAAGTTAAAGTTAGATAAAAATTTTACACTTTTATTTAACAAAGGCGTTGAGATTGTTTTTTTTTTTAATGGCACTATAAAAATTAATTATTACGCAAGATATTTAAGGAGAGGTCCACTGGAATTGTATTTTTTTTTTTTTATTTATAACATAATAAATAGATATAACTAAATTGCTATAATCTTTTTTTATTGATTTTTAATAAAAAGTAATTACAAATTACTTACACATACAAAACAAAAGTTACGTTTCAAAACTGGTATTAAAGTTTACTAGGTATTAAAATTTTCTAGGTTGATAGATTTAGTGATTCTTAAGCTAATACTTACACAGAAGAAAAAGTTTAAATACATGTAAAATTTATGGAAGTATGCCTGTCTTAAAATTTCTTAAGCATAAATTCTTACAACCTTATGAAAAAAAACTATTTATTTGAAAATCTTGAAAATATTATTTGTAGATTCGGTAGTTAATTTCAAACATTTGGTGAATGCAAACAATAGCAAATGAAGTAGCTATAGAGTTCAAATTCTAGTTCGCGTTAAAAAAGTCTCGAATAAGAAATTACAAGTAAATTAAAATTCAAATATTTTAATATTGACAGAAATAGATGAAATTATAAAACAAGACTCAGAATTTAGCTAAAAGTGTTAATATTTCACAATTCAAATATTTTAATATTGACAGAAATAGATGAAATTAAACAAGACACAGAATTTAGTTAAAAGTGTTGATATTTAACAAAATTCTGTAACACATACTAGAGTTTAAATTCAGTCTTCTAATGATATGTATGGATATGAGAAAAAAAAAGTTCTCCTGTTTATATTTTGGTGACAAACATTTACAAAGTGAACAGTTTATAAAATTACAAATTTTTGATAAATAATTTTATAGAAATTTCTAAATCTGTAAAAAATTATGTTATGCGGAAAAATTGTGCTAATTTACAATATTCCGAGTTTCCAATTAAAACACTACTCTTTCTGTTACCTCAAACGTAGAGCGTGAAGCCATAAAAAAAAATAAAGCAATTATTAAAGACTGGAATTATTGAGAGAAATTGTTCAGAAAGGACAAGCCCTATATTATTAGTTTAAAAGAAGATAGATGATTCTGTTAAATAAATTTACAGACACGCTACGGATCTGAGAATGTTAAGTTCTTTACTTCAAGGATCTTCATACTTCTTATTAAAGATACAGTCAACTATTGCTGATCTGTAAACCTAAAACAATTTTACATGTTTAGACTTTCTACTATACAATATACAGCGTTTTCAATTTTTAAATGGTATGCAAAAGAAACTTATTTCATGCTTTCTCGCTGGAAGTAAGGTTAAAATACAATTTTCAAGAAATTTTCTATTCCATAGAAATTTTCTTGAAAATTATAAAAACAAAATGCATTATTATACACTAGCAAACCCGTGAGAATTTTTCGCGCATTATTTCTTTTCTAATTTACTTTTAAAATTTGAAGCTCGTAAATATTACACCAATTTCACCACCTAATTCAAATTTCAGTCTACCAGAAGCCAAATTATTATTATAACCAAATAAATATTTTGCAATAGGAAAACAGAATCACTGAAAGAGAAGTTTCATAATAAAATTCGTGGTTCACGACCCAGTTTTCATACTTCCTCAGTAGTACAGTTTTATTAAAGAACCCCTATGACGCCTTTTAATTTTTTATCGCTAAGAGTGCGATGACATTTTATTTGAAAAGAAAAACAAAATCCTATTTTTATTATACTTTTTATGATTGTGTTTTTTAGTCAATATATGATAATCATTAATATGCTGTATATATCTTTAAAATATTGCTAAGTTTAAAATGACGCTTGCAAAGATTCCGAAGAAGCAACTGTTAAAAATACATTTTTCCGCAAAATAATTCCATCAGACAAATGTCGTCATTTTTTCTTATTAGTTCATTGAGCTGAGTCTGTGTGCTTAAATATTGTCCATGTATAAATATTATTTTTTATCATCTCGTATTTTATTATTTACACTACTATCGTATCGTTTCGACAAAAAATAATTGAAACAGGTCCACGTTAGAGAAATATTATATAGATTGTTGCATAATAATATATTTTTAAAACATACAGAGCTGCAAATAAACTATCTGTTGTATTCTTTTTTAAACTATAAATAAATTAATAAATAAATAAATAAATAATAATGGTAATAATTTTTTTTTTTTGAGATATAATCCTAGATAAATAAAATATAATTAATTTCCTTGCAGCTCTGTGCCGTAAAATACCGCAAAAACGCCCTTCCTGGATTAAACGCCCCTCTCAGGTTTTCATATGAATTCTGTTTGTACCTAAAATACCGAATAAATGTTCCTTACGATCAGCAAGAGACTTTATCCGAATAGGCGACATTATTTTACGCTATTCATTTATTTTTTATAACATCCATCTATGTAAATACATACATTGTATCAGGACACTCTTTATATGAAAATGGAAACCGTAAACTTCCCAAAATAGCAGCAAAGATTTTAAAATAATTTATTGGAATGCGGGGGGGGGGGGGGGGGGTCCAAATTTTTTCGATAGTTAAAATTGGTTATTCAAGAGTTTAGTGTATTTCATTCTTAGTTTTTTTGTGATTGCAACTTTAAAAAATATATACGTTTTGTTTTGAAAATAATTTTTATGGCGCTTAATTTTAGCAAAATGAAAAAAAAAAAAGTCAATTTCTACATTTTTTTTTTCAAAATTTTTCCATTTATCTGCTCCCTCCCCAAATATATACTGATTTTCCTTGAAGACTAAAGGGGTGCTTGAACGATATTTTACGAGAAGTTTGAGATGACAAACAAGGATCCACCCACTAAAGATTCATTTTTTTTATGATTTATCTTTAAAACTAGTTCGCATAGGTGGACTCTGCTCAGTTCCCCATCATATTTATGTTCTCATAAATTTCTAGTGCGAGATATATTATAATCATGTAAAAAAAAAAAAAAAAAAAAAAAAAAAAAAAAGAATTTGACCAAAGCTTGATACAGTGACAGAATGAAATCCCCGCCTAATAGGCTATCCACCATTCATTTCGATATATTTATCTTATTCTAAACTATTAATTTATTTTATCAGGGTCAATTCCGTTGTTTAGTTTTCATGCTACTATTTCCAATGCAATAATCCCCAAAATTCATATTTATATGAAAAATTTACAATTTTGCTATGTTTGTAAAATCGTAAATTACGAATAATTTACGAAATTTTCCTATAAGAATATTTGTATTCAATCATGTTCAAACAAATATCATAAATGTAATTTTGAAAATGTCTAATGTATTTATGATCCTCAAAATGAAAGTTTATGCTCAATTTTGCCTTATTCTGACATGTTAAGTAAATCGTAAATTCTAAATAACTTACGAATTTTTTTAAATTGGAAAAATCATAGTCTATGATATTCATGCCAGTATCCTAAATAATACTTCGAAAGTGGTCTGGCATCTTTACGATGAAAATATCCCTCAAGATTGATGTTTATGTGAAATTTTGCTCTATTTTGCCATGTTAAGAAATTCGCAAATTTCCAAACTCTTACGAATTTTTTAAATTGGAAAAACCATAGTCTATGATATTAATGCCAGTATCCTAAATAATATTTGGAAAGTGGTTTGACATCTTTATGACGAAAATATCCTTCAAGATTGACGTTTATGTGAAATTTTGCTCTATTCTGCCATGTTGAGAAATTCGTAAATTTCCAATAACATACGAAATTTTTATATTGGAAAATTCACAGCCATTAATTTTCATGCCAGTGTCCTAAATAATATTTCAAAAGTAGTCTGACATCTTTACGATGAAAATATCTCTCAAAATTGACGTTTATGTGAAATTTTGCCCTATACTGCCATGTTAAGAAATTCGCAAATTTCTAATAACTTACGAAGTTTTTAAATTCGAATGTTACAAATGAATAGGGTTCTTGCCAGTGTCGAAAGTAATATTTTAAAACTGATCTGACCTCTCTGCGACAATTTGTTCCTGAGATACCGTGTACACAGACTAACAAACTAACGGACTAACACACTAACAGACTAACACACTAACACACTAACAGACACCCTACAGACAGACACCATACAAATTTTGTCATTTTCGGATTCCTCACACCTGAAAACGTGTAAATACGTCAAAAAACCGAGTTCGAAAATTTTCACGATTACCTAAGTTCCCCATACCTATAGTATGATGGGGAACTAAAAAGAACTTTAAAAGCAGAATTTGTAAGGTTTTTTTTTTTTCTTTATAATTAAAAATTAACTACATTCTAAGATGTCATCATACCTGTTAAATAAACTGGAGATGAAAGTAAGGAGAAATTATAGTTGAAAATTATTACGTAACTTATGCGAACCGCATAATATTTAATTCTTCTTAATTTTATATGTAGTTTATCAGTTTTTTCAACATGGCTATATGTGTAAGTATATCACAATAATAGTAGTAATCTCTTTTTTATAATTCAATCGTGCAAATATTGTTAATGAAATGTAAGTTGTAAACATTACCAGATAATTAATAGTATAAGATAATAAAAATTGAATTTGTGACCATATATAGGCATTCAAATACTGGAAAAGTTAAAAATCCTGAACAAGAATCGCGATGTCAACCTTTAATTCACCCCTCTTCTATTAATGTCTATGGTAAGGAAATCACAGACAGTCTGGCTAAAAGGGGCTCATCCGATATCACGTCTAAAAACTTATGCATTAGTTTTTAAGAGGTTATCTGCGTGAGGATAAAAAGTGAAAAGCAAGATTAAATCACTCGCCTGTCCATCATCGTTGGTATAGCCAGGTTCCCAGAGGAGAGTTTGAAAGTAATAGATCAGATTAAATGGCTGTTTCTCGACTCATCACTCGCTGTCTAAACTGTATGGATCTTTAACTCGCCTGCAAAGTCTTTGCAGCATTCATACTAATATCGAAAATTGCAAACTAATATAGACTTTAACTGATCATGCCCTTGATTGTTTTAGCTTTGCGCTGGAGGACATTTACTCACATCCAATTTTTATTCTGGATTTTTATGCTTGCAAAGATGCACGAACTGATGAAACAGATCTAACCGGAGCTAGATCGCGAAAGACTGGCAACAGTAACAACAACAACAACGATCGTATAATCTAAATATCATCTTTAATCTTGGAACATTTTCTATTTATAAATAACAAACTTAGGAAAGAAAGTCAAAATTCGACAAATAAAATTATTTGAGTTTTCATTTTTCAAAATAATTTACGTCATTTAAAAATGGCTAAAGTAATGAAGAAAATATATGCAATTCTACTTCCGAAGAATAAAAACAATTCTCAATTTGTATATAAGTAGAAACCATATTTCTCCTGAGTGAAAGTCATATGAATTATTCAAAACAAACAAACAGTGAATAAAAGTTTTAATAGAAATTCAGAATTTCTCTTGCTATACTCCCTAAATTGAAGAACACTAAAATAATGATGAAGTACATAAATTTATGAATATTTTATAATAATATGCGCATTTATTATCTTTCATGATAAAATATCACTTTGGTCTATAATCACTGCCATAGAAACAGCGAGTGCTGAGAAAGAAATTCAAATTATGGAAATATTCATTTAGCAGTTCTTGAGGTTTAAAGAAGTGACTTATAATAATATAATTTTTGTATTTTTAAAATTAGTTAGAACTTGACTTATCCCTTTTTTTTGAAGTCATATTTTTACTTTCGAGATAAGTAGAAAAACTTTTCTAATCTTATGTATTAACGCTTAATAATAATAATATATATATTTTTAATTCATTTATTATTTCTTAAGAGAGGTATTTTTGTCATAATATTACGCATATTATATACAAACACTGACGAATATTATGAATAATTTCCTTTTTTAATTTTTCTGGCTTTGATATTGAATAAATATTCAATTTTTACCCGAATCCAGGGATTTTTTGGAGTGAATATACATATTCACTGTTTATAGAAAAATTTCATTTTTTTTTTTTCTTAAAATTAATTATGAAAAAAAATGTAAATTGCGTACTTATATATTTATATGCATATGCATATGCATATGCATACATACACACATGCACACACACACACACACACACACACATATATATATATATATATATATATATGCATATGTGTGTTTGCAAATTTATATATATATATATATTATTTAATCCAGAAGCTGTGTGATTTATCATTTAAAATAATTTCGTCATTGGCCGATTTAAAACTAAAAAATATCAGGCACGGCCTGTTTTGAATTTAATTTTAGAAAAGTTCGATGGAAACATTAACTTTTTAACCCAATCTTGGGGTAAAATGAACGCTTAGGGGTAAGATGGCTTACGGGATTTCAATGTGAAATTCACATTTTTTATGAAACATTATGCATTTATTTTAAAATACACGATTATCGATTATCATACACAAAACTAAAACAAAATTTAATAAAAGCAAGGTAAAATATTTTCTATTACATTATTTTATTATTTCCTTAAATTAATTCCCATATGCAACAAAGGAAACAACCAGGCATCTTTCCTTAATATAAAACTACCGTCATTTTACCCCAAAATATTTTCATCATCTTAGACAAAACCTGGAAAAAGACTTAAGACCAATTATTAATTAAAAAAGGAAGATCATGCCTTCTTTATAGATTTCACGCAAAGTCCAAACAACAAAACATTCGAATTTTTTTATACTCTTTAAACTACGATTTATATATATCTAATTAAAGAAGGAACAAGTCATTTTTTTTTTTAATTATCAAGTGAAAGGAAATAAATTATCGATCCAAATTATTTAATAATTTCCTAAAATGTAGCAAAATAATAATAATAATAATAATAATAATAATAATAATAATAACACACGTCTTGCTATTCATGTGCTATATATCATGTGCTTGCTATTCTCTCTTATGATTGGCCGGCCAGCGTAAACCTACAACACGCATATAAGAGAACCATGTGAATTATATTGTGCAAAGCGGAATCTTACTCCAAATTATCCGATAAAACTTCCTTAAAAAAAAAAAAAGCTTTAAAGATAATCTACAATAATGAAAATTTCTAACTTCAGGAAACAGTTTCGAAACTTTGAATTTGTTTAAAAGTCATTGTGTTTAAATTCCAGTAATTTAAAAATACAATAATATTTTTTTCATTAAAAAATATCTGTGAATAAGCTGAAATACTTTTCTTGTAATTTGATAAGTTGTTCTGAATACGCAAAAATTACGTTGAAAAAAGTATTTTAGTTCCGAAAGGATTTGAAATTTAAATATATTTGTTCAGCATGCCTCGAGCTAAATGAAATCTCACTACAAAGGAAAAAGGATATAGCAAAATAGTAGAATTTAAAGTACTTAAGATTTTTTTTTAATATAATTTTATGTGATCTATATAATTTGAAACTGTTTCAGTATGAATTTTAAAATACAAATATGTTACTCAGTAAACTTTCTTTCCAAAGTTTTTTTTTTTTTTTTTTTTTTTTTTTTTCTATGTAATATAGCTAAACAGAACTTTTCAAGTAAAATGTCATTATAAAGTAACTTTTATCTAAAAAATATTTAGTTTCGTACTTTTATTTTGGATGGGTTATGGTTGAAATAATGCTACAAAACAAACTTCTTTTCTTATATTAGAGATTATAAATTTGTATTACTTATAATTTCTCTAAGTTTTACAGCAATTAAAATTATCATTTTATTGCGAAATATTTACTTAAGTATATCCCAAATATTTCTACTTTGCTCGTAAGATTTCAATTAAATTTGAAGCATACACAGTAGATTAAATTATCTTCTAAACTTTATTGATATTCTGTTACGTGTCAGACAGAAATTTTAACTCATGTCTAATAAATATCAAATTATAAGTAATCACTGTTTGAGAAGTTACGCCTAAATCATATAATGCAAAGTCAATAAAAACTGTAATTTATTTTATTTTTAATTAATAATAAACTGCATTTACTGAAATTTATGTATTTTTTTCAGGGCTTATAATGGAAACTTACGTATGTTTTTCAATAATATTATGAAAATTAGTGTGAGTTTATAACAAAGCATTAAAAATATAACTTGTTTAATATTATAATTTTATATTTTTAAGGCAGCAAAATCTTTTAGAACGTCCATGCAAATTCATATTCCATTAGGTCAATTTGCTTTAATAAATTTATATTAAGGTATCATTTTATTAAATTTACCTCAAAATACAAATAAAAATATTATAATTTTGAAACATTAAACTCATTAAAAGCTTACATAACTTTATCAAAGAAAAAAACTGAAACATGTTTATCTATATTGTTTTCATCAAATAAAAATATGTCGCGAGTGCTTAAAGGCGCTTTAAGGATGTACCGTAATTCATAGAAGAAGCACCGCACATCAAATAACAAGCCTAGAAGAAAAAAAAATATAGTATACGCCACGCGTGGCGTAATGTTTAGGGACCATGTTAGAATACTTTTATGAAATTTTATCGTCAAAATATATTACAATTAACCAACTGCTGGGCATACTTTATGCTAAGTAAATGAGGATTAAAAAGGTAATTATTATGATAAAAACTTTCCTTGCTACAATTTTTCAAAACTTAGAAAAACAATTTTAAATTATGAAGTGCCTCGAATTTCGAGGACATATGGTCACTATATCGTAATGCCGCTTAAATTCAAATATAAAACAATCTAAATAAATAAAAAGAAAAAAAAATCTTAACTTAAAAAAAATAAAGATTTTTTTTTTAAATTATCTCTATATATTTAAAAAAAAAAAAAAAAAAAAAAAAAAAAAAAAAAAAATAGTTACTGCCGCCGCTGTCCTACTTTTTTTTGTCTGCGATCGTATCTCCTGGAAAATGGGAGGGTCCTCAGCTTTTTGAGAGGTAACGATGTTTGCCGAATTATCTAAGGAGCATGTTTATCTTAGTTTGAAATTTCTATTACCTTAATTAACGAAGTTATTAATTAAAAACCTTGTAGTCTTGAAGGTACTCAACAGTCGGCAACAAAATGATTTGAGCGCTAGCAAAAATTCCTATTTTAAAAAAAGTACACTTAATACTGTTTTGTTAAATAAATCATTGACGAATCATATTCTTAGTCATTATGTAATGTCTTAGTGATTACGCCAGTACTAAAATTAAATACTGGCATAATGACTAAAACTTTTACATAGGAAAAGAGTTTTTTTGTACCAGCATATCATTCTTTAACAAAGAAAATTTGTGCGAAATAACGAAAAAATTTGTTATATTAAACAAACAAACAAAACCCAGCAAGAGACTCTATCCGAATAGGCGACATTATTTTACGCTTTTCATTTGTTTTTTATAACATCCAACTATGTAAATACAAACGTTGATTTGTATTATATTGTATCAGGACACTCTTTATATGAAAATGAAAACCGTAAACTTCCCAAAATAGCAGCAAATATTTTTAAATAATTTATTAGAATGTGGGTGGGTGTACGAATTTTTCCGGTTAGTTAAAATTGGTTATTCAAATGTTTAGTGTATTTCATTCTTAGATTTTGTGATTGCAAATTTTAAAAATATATACGTTTTGTTTTAAAATCATTTTTATGGCGCTTAATTTTATCAAAAAAAAAAAAAAAAAAAAAGCGTGTTAATTTCTACATTTTCTTCAATTTTTTACCGTTTATCTGCTCCCTCCCCAAATATATACTGATTTTCCTTGAAGACTAAAGGGGTGCTTGAACAATATTTTACGAGAAGTTTAAGATGACAAACAAGGATCCACTAAAGAAACATTTATTTATGATTTATTTAAAAAAAATAATTTTAAATGCAGATTTTGTAAGCTTTTTCTTTATAATTAAAAACTAAATGGGTCATTGCCAACATAAGGGGTAGAAACCATGTCCCTTAGCCCTCAAAAATAGAAAATATTTTCAATCAGAAAAAAATTTACAACTAGGCTATTTCTTACGATTTTCTCTAGTTGAATATTATTATAAAAGTTTTTAATGTTATTTATTTTTCTTAGAACTCGATCAATAAAACCTGGAATGTCCACTCCGTGGACTGTCCCCAAGGGAAGTCTGCAGAATATAGCATTATTTTCAAGCTTAATATTAATGTTTTTTAATTACATTTTGATTTAAGCAGGACATAATTATCCTTAAAAATATATTTATTAAATTATAGAGTTATAAAATGAATCTTGTTTTTTTAATTAATTTATAACAAATGTCCCTAATAAAATGCGTCCACTCCGTGGACAACTATTTAATTTCCCATAAAGTTCAGCAGATGGCACTGTCTGTCACCAGTGTGTAACTGAGAAGAAAGAGGGGGAAGCCATCTTTGTTTTTACCTACATGTGCTGAACTCAATGCTTTATTTCGTTCTGTTAAAATAGATTTCATCTGTGATACCTCTGTTTGGCTATCTCATCAGTCCACTCCGTGGTCAGAAGTATACAAGTAATTATAAGGATTATTTATTATCTAATTATTATTACAATTAATGATTATAAGACTTAATTCAACACTAAAGTTAAATTGTTCCTGACGTTGTTGCTTTGTTCCTTAAAATTCAAAATCAGACATTCTGTCCACTCCGTGGACTTCCACTCCGTGGACATCATTTGATCACGAAGTGGACACTTCTTTCCACGGAGTGGATACTTTCAAAATTAATCTTAAAAATAGATACATTTGAAAAATAATCTAAATAAATTTGATAAATAAATTTTATCCCTTTATTTATTTATTTATTTATTTTTTTGTTAGCCTACTGATTGCTTAAAGTGCAATGGAAATATATTTTCCCCCTAACTTTTATATTTTTATTCGTGATTTTCTAAAAATGTCATTTCAACGTCTTTAAAACAGTATTTGCTATTTTTTACTGAACTCTTAAGCATTTCTCTTCATGGTTTAAATGTAACAACAGAATTCGTATTAATATAATTTTAAGAACAGTTTTATGAGTGTTGTTTACAGAGTAATTGCAAAAGGATGATGTATACTACATGTCTTTTTTTTTTTTTTTTTTTTTTTAAAGGTAAAATGTAGAAAAGGGGACATAACACTTTAGAAAAATAATTGCAAAAATATAATTAAATTTAGTTTCAGAAGAAAAAATAAATAAAAATATTTTTGTTTTACAGCAAAACTAAAATTGTTTTGTATTTTTATTAATTGAATAACTTTTATATATATATATATATATATAAACAATACTTAAAATATATATTTATTTTCTTTGCAGAAATTTATTATGCTGTTCAAGAAAAATGGAAATTCGTATGTAACCCAATGCAGGACAAACAAATGTGCACAAACCTTCGCTCAAACTCAGTCAAAAAGAAAATTAGGTGGAGTTGAAAATCAAAAAGATAAGAAAAATAACAAGAAAAGGAAACTTCCTAGCCAAACTACAGAAAAACGTAAAGAACAAAAAAGAAAAAGTATGCAGAGAGCAAGAGACAGACTAATTCTCCTATTACACACAACACGTTTTCACACAACTTTTGAGATAATTGTAAATTTGGCTCAAATCACGTCAATGAACAGTGTAATAGGAATTGGGAATACGATCAATTTTTTCTGGCAAGTCAGACTGTGATAAACCAGTGAGAAGAAAGCTCTTTATGTACCGATAAATGACAGCGCCGGCGGGAATTCATTCACCGTTTTCCTCTTCGCTCTCCCATGTCGTCCCCGTTAAAACAGAGATAAATAGGTGTGACTTGACATGTACTGTACACCGTGTAAACCAGTTTTTCGAACAATTTTTGATTCAACTATTGTAACCTTCTTTCGGTTTACAGCTTTCGAAAATTGGAGCAAAAATTGGATGAAATAACAGTCGCGTGAAACATCTTTGTGTATAATAAGAGCATAAGAAATGAAATAGCAAGGAAAAACAAGTGTCTTCAACATATTAGATCAATCACATAAAAAAAAAAAAGAAAAAGAAAGAAAGAATATGCGGAACCAACAATTATTTTCCTGTTATTTTCATTTTTCAAAAGAATTAAAGTAAAAATATTTGTTGATTATTTTCTAAAACACAAGTAAAACAATAAGGATGAAAAGATACAGCTGCAAAATAACTTTCAGGTTTGGATATTTATAAGTGTCCACTCCGTGGTCAGTGATGTCCGCTCCGTTGACACATTAATTTTGAAATTAATTAATTACCAACCAAAAAATAGCTAACGAGATAGCTCATCAAGTAATTTAGATTCATAGTTGTCAAAAAGGAATTAAGGAATTTTTTCAAATTTTTTTGGTAAAATTTTTATATTTTCAAATTAGTCTTCGTTTTCTACCCTTTAGATTGGCAATCACCCAAATACATTTTAGGATGTCATCGTTCCTGTTAGATAAATTGGAGATGACACAATGTACGGAATAATAATAGTTGAAAGTTATTAGATAACCTATGTGAACCGCATAATTTTTCATTATTCTTAAATTTATATGTAGTTTATCAGTTTCTTCAGCATGGCTATATGTGTAAGTATATCACAATAATAGATATATTCTCTTGTTTATAATTCAATCGTACATATATTTTTAATGAAATGTAAGTTGTAAATATTATCAGATATTTAATAATATAAGATAATAAAATAACTGAATTTGTGACCATATAGGTATTTAAATACTAGAAAAGTTAAAACTCCTGTACAAGAATCGGGAGGTCAACTTTCATTTTACACCTCTCATATTAATGTTCATGGTAAGGAAGTTGCAGGTAGCCAGGCTAGGGGCTTGTCCGATATCCCGACTACCCACTCTTGCATTAGTTTTTAAGAGATTATCTGCGAGAGTATAAAAAGTGTCAAGCAAGTTTAAATCTGTCGCCTGTCCATCGCTGGTATAGTCAGATTCCCAGAAGAGAGTTTGAAAGTAATAGACGAGATTAAATGGCTGTTTCTCGACTCATCACTCGCTGTCTAAACTGTGTGGATCTTTAATTCACCTGCAAAGTCTTTCCAGCATTCAAACAAATGTTTAAAATTTCAAACTTTAACTTATCATGCCCCTGATTGTTTTGGCTTTGCGCTGGAGGACATTTACTCACAACCAATTTTTATTCTAGATTTTGATGCTTGCAAAGATGCACGAACTCGTGAAACAGATCTAACTGGAACTAGATCGCGATAGATTAGCAACAGCAACAATCGTATAATCTAATTGTTATCTTTAACCTTGGAATATTTTCTATTTATAAATAACAAAACTAAGAAAATAAAGTTAAAAATTGAAAAATAAAATTATTTAAATTTTCATTTTTCAAAATAATTTACTTCATTTAAAAAATGGCTAGAGTAATGAAAAACATATATGCAATTCTTCTTCAGGAGAATAAAAACAATTTTCAATTTGTATATAAGTAGGAAACATATTTCTCCAGGGTGAAAGTCATATGAATTATTCAAAACAAACAAACAGTGAGTAAAAGTTTTAACAGAAATTTAGAATTCCTCTTGCTATACTCCCTAAATTGAAGAACACTAAAATAATGATGAAGTACATAAATTCATGAATATTTTATGATAATATGCGTATTTATTATCTTTCATGATAAAATATCACTTTGGTCTATAATCACTGCCATAGAAAAAGCGAGTGCAGAGAAAGAAATTCAAATTATGGAAATATTCATTTGACAGTTTTTGAGATTAAAAGAAGTGACTTATAATGACATAGTTTTTGTATTTTTACTTTCTCTTACCCATAAGGTAGAGAAAGTATTGTTTTTGGGTCAAATTTTCGAATGCGAGATTTTGTTATATTTACATGTTTTGAGGTCCCTGAATACGAAAATCATGTTTTTAGCAAATGGTCTGTGTGTATGTCTGTGTGTGTGTGTGTGTGTGTGTGTGTGTCTGTTATCAGCATATCTCAAAAACAAATTATGGCAGAAAGTTCAAACTTGGTATTCTAAATGTGTATCATATACGGATGCTACAGTAAGCTTTTCGTTAAGATCAAGCAAATGGTTCGTGTACAGGGTCAATCAAGCGAATTCTAATACACTACATCTATGGGGGAAATTGCAGGTAAGTAGAGTTAAATGTCTATAGACTGCACTAAACCAAGTGAAACGAATATATATTTTTTGTAATAGAGATAGTTACCTGGGGAAAAAAAATTATGCATGCAGGAGCCTCGCCTTCCCCCCTCGGGGGGGGGGAAGTCCCCCCTCGAGGGGAGTAAATTTTCATGATGGGTGTCTTTCAAAAGAGCTCGCCAATACCTTTAAAACGAATGGTTGAACCATCGATCTGCGATAATTTAATACAAAGTCATGGATTTTTTTTTACTTTTAACGAAAAAAAAGAAACTTACCCCCCTCACACAGAACTAATTATCATATAAAACTCTTCCGAAGCCTCATTTGAATTGTTTAATATAGGTTTGCATTGCAGTACTCGTTATCTTACCTCTTAAACTCCAGCCTGCATTTATAGTATTAATTTTCAGGGTAAGAGAAAGTCGTGTGAGTGACACACCAGATTATTAAAATTAGTTAGAATTTGACTTTTCCCTTTGTTTTGAAGTCATATTTTTACTTTCGAGATAAGTAGAAAAACTTTTCTAATATTATATATTAATGCTTAATAATTATTATTTCTATTATTATTATTATTATTTATTCCATTATTATTTCTTACGAGGGGTATTTTTGTCATAATATTACGCATATTATATACAAACATTGACGAATATTATGAATAATTTCCTTTTTTAATTTGACTGGCTTTGATATTGAATATATATTCAATTTTTACCCGAATTCAGAGATTTTTTTTTTTTTTTTGAGTGAATATACATATTCACTCTTTATAGAAAATTTATTGTTTTTTTTCCTTAAAATTAATTGTGGAAAAAAATGTAAATTGCGTACTTATATATTAATATGCATATGCATATGAATACACACACACACACACACACACACACACACACATATATATATATATATATATATATATATACAATGCATATGTGTGTATTGCGAATTTATATATATATCATGAAAAACGGCAGTTTTTCGAGTAACGCAAGCGGAAGGACAAACGGACGTGACGCTGCGAACTCATATATACGCCTAGTTTGACATCAAAGAGATTTGTAAAAGCCGACACTTAATATCTCAGCAAATATGTCATATTTTGGTCTGATCTTTTCCAAATAGTTTTTTATCTTCGGTCTTAATCTATCCTGAAAATTTTACATTTCTACATACAGTATGTTTTGATATCTGAATCTCAATTTAAAGCCAAAAAGGGAAAATGTGTGGTGTAAGGATGTAAGAAGGTAAGGATGTAATGGACTAAATTCATGAAAAAATATCTCTAAAACCGCACGAACGATTTTAATTTAATTAATATATGTTGTTAATGGGATCTTTCTGAATCTAGTAACGTTTTTGTTTTTTTCAGGAAAACTCCTGTTTTTTGTAAAAGTTGCTTTAAAAATAGAACTATATTACTCCGCCAAAATGCATGCTTTTATTCTGCGAAAATGTCGTAATTCGGTTCTTACTAGCAAGGCTTGAGTTGGACCCGTTTTTGGTTGACCAACGTGAATGTAGTCAATAAATTATTTAAACTTTCCTTTTTTTTACGCAAAAATACTTTATTACATTTTTTATATATTTATTGTATATATACTAAGTCAAATTCACTTAAATATATTTTCTCTTCTGCTATGAAAAAGAAATTTTTGATTTTTTTCATATTTAGTCAAAAAAGTATTTAGATAACATTTTAAATAAGGAAGTATTTTGTAATTTTAGACATTCCATTTTATCATAATAATGATGAATTTACAATTTTTTAAAGCAAAAAAATTTTAATCATTTATGAACATCGATTTTATAGTAGCTCAATCATTTGCGATTCCTATTCATGTATCCTTCCGCAGAGGGAATGGGAAAAAACAGCAAATGGAATTGTTACGCCATCTTTTGTTTTTAATTTAAATTAAAACACTTTTGCAATTAAAACACTTTTGCAAATATATATGTATATAATATATATTTCTTTTTAAAAATTAAAAATGTCTTTTCAAAATACAGTTAAAGTGTATTCATATATTTACTTCTCAGACTTTTAAATGATACATATGTTAAATATTAACATAATCAAAATAATTTTTTTATTATTATTTAAAGCAATAATGGCTAGGGGATAAATACGCTGTATATTTAAAAAAAAAAAAAATGGAAATAAAATTAAAATTCATGAAAAATGTGTCAAATAGCAATTATTGAATAACACGTCAAAATAAATAAATAACATCTTTACTTTTAAACCCATAATAATTTATTTAAAAAATATAATTCTCTCTCTCTCTCTTCCTTTCTTTCCTCCTTTTTTTTTTTTTTTTTTTTTTTTTTAATTAGTTATTTTCTGCATGAAAAATTCCATTTCATAAATATATTTACAACTACAATAAACAAAAAACCCACCTTTAATTTAAATAATTATTTCTACATGTTTCTAAGCAATTAAAAGTGATTTTTTTTTTAAAGAAAAATAGCTTAAATAACGGAATGTATATGGTTTTATCATGAATGTAATAATTTGGCCATCTATTGGCGCCATCTCGTAGCTTATGTTAAAACCATATATATTCCTATATTTTATTTATTTTTCTTTTATTTTTTTTATTTTTTTTAAGGCACTTTTAATTGCTTAGAAACATGTAGAAATAATTATTTAAAATGAAAGGAGGTTTTTTTTTTTTTTTTCCTTGCTTATTGTAGTTGTAAATTTATTTATGAAATGGAATTTTTCATGCAAAAATTAATTAATTAAAAAAAAAAAAGAAAGAAAGGGAGAATTATATTTTTTAAATAAACTATTATTGGTTTCAAAGTAAAGATGTTATTTATTTATTTTGACGTGTTTTTCAATAATTGCTATTTGACACATTTTTCATGAATTTTAATTCTATTTTCATTTTCATTTTTTTTTTTTTTTAAATATACAGCCTATTTATCCCCTCTTTCATGCCCTATCCATTATTGCTTTAAATAATAATAATAAAAATTAGTTTGATTATGTTAATATTTAAAATATGTATCATTTTAAAGTCTGAATAGTAAATATATGAATAAACTCTCACTGTATTTTGAAAAGAGATTTTTAATTTTTTAAAAGAAATATATATGTAACTTGTATTTTCCATAAAACTTAAGCTTAACTTGTATTTTACTTAACTTGTATTAACTTTAGCTTAACTAGTATTTTCCATAAATTTTTTCTCCAAATGATTTTATCTTATTTTTAAAATTATAGAAATGCAGAGCTTAATTTATTTTTTGTCTATTTTTTTCCACCAAATATTTTTATGAAATAATTTTTACCTGCACTTTTGATGAAAATTTAAATTGTGAATATTGGAGCAGTATCTATACTTTGTCTGAAAAGGAAAAAGAAAATAAATAATTTTCCATTTTTAACATTAACTTGATTTTTTTTTTATTGTTTAATTTGCATTTGTAATGCTCTAAAAAGAAACTTGCAAAATGTAAATTACGTAATTCTAACTTAAATTTGAAATTTCCCACTTATTATTATTATTATTTTAAAGAATTTGAGAATCC
This sequence comes from Salticus scenicus, assembly GCA_963930645.1. NCBI lineage: Eukaryota > Metazoa > Arthropoda > Arachnida > Araneae > Salticidae > Salticus > Salticus scenicus. The sequence continues at coordinate 55,814,475 of OZ005656.1, forward strand.
CACTCAATATTGTTTTCTAGTGCGAAGCTTCTTTATATTGTTTCCAAGTGGCAGGGTACTTGAAAATTTGTCAGTATGATAACGTTTGAAATACTGAATTAATTCAAACTAAATTTGTAGTGTGGTTTTATCTCAGAAATGTATTTGTTATGTCCATTTGCCAACTTAATCTACCCTCTTGTTTCCCTGTGCCAGCCCACTGAAAATTTCAAATTTACATTAGAAAGGTTCTATGAACCGATTTGCTTAAAACTCCATATATACAAGCCTTCATTAATAAATCTACCAAATCCATTAATAAATTGTAGATGCCATCTTGAAAAAAAAAATAAAAAAATATGGTAACTTCATAATAAAAAATAAATCAGTTCACCCTTCCTAGGAGCCAGAAGGCCTTGATTGAATATTTTGATCAATAACCCCTAAAAAGTAATGATATCAGTACAAAAAACCCTTAACGGGTTAAAAGTTTGTGACGCCGCTACTTTATGACCATAAGAATTTGAAATATGAGTCTTAAAATAATGATATCAAATTTTAAGTGACGCTTTGCAATTAGTTAAAATAAACATAGATTTTCTTATTTGATCATTTACTTTCTACTTTTATTTATATTTATAATGCAAACGTAATATTTTTAGCTTCAAGATCAGACAGATATATAAAATACACTCACTGATGCTTTTTCATTCACATTTAAAATTCAAAATAACAGCTTTAAAAGCAATGATATAAAAATTCCAGTGGCACCTCGGTGTTATTTTAAAAGATTTGTTTTTAGATTCCATTAAAACTACTTTTGTTTTGTCTAATAAAGTATATTTACATATTGAAACAGTGCTTTTAATTTTCAAATATACTGTCAAATAATTATACTTTCACTGAGTTTGCATTATAAATTAAAATTATTTATTTGAATAAATTGATTTATCTTTTGCATCACGCTATCCAAAACATAGTATCATTATCATAGTATCCAGCTGAGTGAAAATTTGCGCAAAGTAACATTTACATAAATTTTACTTACAGTTTTTGATAGCGTGACGCAAAAGACAAATCGATTTATTGAAATAAATAATTTCAATTTATAATGCAAACTCAGTGAAAGTGTGGTTATTTGACAGTATATTTGAAAATTAAAAGCATTGTTTCAATATGTAAATATAATTTATTAGACAAAACAAAAGTAGTTTTAATGGAATCAAAAAACAAATCTTTTAAAATAACACCGAGGCGCCACTGGAAATTTTATATCATTCCTTTTAAAACTGTTATTTGAATTTTAAATGTGAATGAAAAAGCATCAGTGAGTGTATTTTATATATCTGTCTGATCTTGAAGCTAAAAATATTACATTTGCATTATAAATATAAAATTTTCGAAAAAATTTCGTTCTTTTAAGAAAACATTTCGTTCTTTTAAGAAAATGTTCGAAATGAAATAAATTATCGATCGAAATTATTTAATAATTTCCTAAAATGTCACAAAAAAAAAAACACGTCTTGTTATTCTTGTATCTCTCTTATGATTGGCCAGTCGGCGTAAACCTACAACACGCATATTAGAGAACCATGTGAATTATATTGTGCAAAGCGGATTCTTACTCCAAATTATCCGATAAAACTTTCTTTAAAAAAAAAAAAAAAAAAAAAAAAGCTTTTAAAAAATCTATAATATTGAAAGTTTCTTACTTCAGGAAACAGTTTCGTAACTTTAAATTTGTTTAAAAGCCATTGTGTTTAAATTCCAGTAATTTAAAAATACAATAATACTTTTTTCATTAAAAAATATATGTAAATAAGCTGAAATACTTTTCGTGTAATTTGATAAGTTGTTCTGAATACGCAAAATTATGTTTAAAAAAGTATTTGAGTTCCGAAATGATTTCAAATTTAAATATTCAGCATGCCTCGAGCAAAATGAAATCTCACGACAAAGGAAAAAGGACATAGCAAAATAGTAGAATTTAAAGTACTTAAGATTTTTTTTATATATATATATATATATGATTTTATGCGATCTATATAATTTGAAACTGTTTCCGTATGAATTTTAAAATACAAATATTTTACCCAGTAAACTTTCTTTTCAAAGTTTTTTTTTTTTTTTTTTTTTTTTTTTTTTTTTAACATTTTCTATGTAATATAGCTAAAGAGAACTTTTGAAGTAAAATGTCATTATAAAGTAAATTTTATCTAAAAAATATTTAGTTTTGTACTTTTATTTTGGATGAGTTGTGGTTGAAAGAATACTACAAAACAAACTCTTTTCTTATATTAGAGATTATAAATTTGTATTACTTTTAATTTCTCTAAGTTTTACCGCAATTAAAATTATCATTTTATTGCGAAATATTTAATTAAATCTATCCTAAATATTTCTACTTTGCTCGTAAGATTTCAATTAAATTTTAAGCATACACAGTAGATAAAAGTATCTTCTAAGCTTTATTGATATTCTGTTAAGTGTCAGACACAAATTTTAACTCATGTCTAATAAATGTCAAATTATAAGTAATCACTGTCTGAAACGTTATGCTTAAATCATATAATGCGAAGTCTATAAAAACTGTAATTTCTTTTATTTTTAATCAATAATAAAATGCATTTACTGAAATTTATGTATTTTTTCAGGGTTTATAATGGAAAATTACATATGTTTTTCATTAATATTATGAAAATTAGTTTGGGTATATAACAAAGCATTAAAAAGATAATTTGTTTAATATTAGAATTTTATATTTTTAAGGTAGCAAAATCTTTTAGAACGTCCATGCAAAATTATATTTCGTTAAGTCAATTTGCTTATATTTATATTAAGGTTTTATTTTAAATTTACCTCAAAATACAAATAAAAATATTATAATTCTGTTAGATTAAACTCATTAAAAGCTTACATAACTTTACAAAAGAAAAAAAACTGAAACATGTTTATTTATATTGTTTTCATCAAATAAAAATATGTCGAGATTGCTTAAAGGCGTTTTAAAGATGTACCGTAATTTATGGAAGAAGCACCGCACATCAAATATCAAGCCTAAACGAACGAAAAATATAGTAAACGCCACGCATGGCGTAATGTATAGCAACCATATTGGAATACCTTTATAAAATATTAGCGTCAAAATGTATTACAATTAACCAATTGCTGGGGTATACTTTATGCTAAGTAAATGGGGACTAAAAAGGTAATTATTATGACTAGTATCGCCCAGTGGTCGAAACTCGACCATTTTTTTTGCAAAGCGAGGCAAAGCAAACTTATTGCCTTGTCCTAAACGGAATGCAATTGCAACACAGCTGCGGCAATTGTTTGCTGATATTCACTCTAACTGAATCAGCAGAGTTTTACTTAATATAACTATTTCTCTCTGTAGATGTTAGCCTTTCCTGAAATGAGAGGAAATCGCAACGTGAAAACGCCCCTTGTTGTGTGATACAGCCCAGAAGCTAATAGGTACCATGTCAAACCAAAGCCCAACCAAGTATCAAATTCTGTTAAATTAATTCGATTGGTTCATAAAGTACAGTGTGTGAAGAGAGAGAAAAAAAAAAAAAAAAAAAGATATTTTTCAAAAATGGTCGAATTGAGTTCGGGAAATTTCAAAACGTGTAACTTTATCGAAAACCGAAAATCTAAAACATTTCTGAATCTTATATTTTCTACTTATATATGCAGAGGAAAGAATAATAAATCCACTTTTTAAAAAATAAAAATAAGTAGTCAATTTCACTTAATTAAAATGCAAGGAAATCTCAAAACGTGTAAATTCATCGAAAACCGGAAATCAAAAGTTTTTATGTGTCTTCTACTTGCTTCTTCTACCCACAAAAGCTAGCCAATAAAGACACTTTTTTAAAAAATAAGTAGCCAATTTCAGTTAATTGAAACGTAAAGAAAGCTCAAACATGTAAATTCAGCAAAAAACGGAAATCGGAATTTTTTCCGTATCGTCTATTTATAAATGCAGCAGTTAGTAACAAATCCATTTTCCTTTTATTTAGTATATTAGTTGAATATTTATTGTTTAAATATCACCCTTTGAAATGAAATGTTTATGTTTACATTCGAAACTGGAAGTTTGCCATTTTTTTTTTTTTTCTGGAGTTTTGTGATTTTAAATTAAAATTTTATCAATTTTACAGAAAAAATAACTCAATCAAACACATGTAGACAGTAACTTATATATAACTATACCCAAATATCGGAATTAAAATCGGCAGATAATTTCCGTTATTTTTTAATAATTTTTTACAAAAAATCCAATTAACATAGAAAATCTTTTTCATGGCTCCATGGACAGAGAGTAACGTCATCACTTCGCTTGCGTATAGTGATGCTACATTATACAAATTACTGTGTCTATGGTTTTATTTGAGCTTTATGAAATTGCCAGATTTAACAACTTTCCACTTTTAGGTATTTTTTAATGGAAAGGAATACGTGTATGAAAGGGAAAAATGGGGGAAAATGCATAAAAAATAAAAGTATTTTTAAATACCTTCTTGACATCGTAAGAAAATAATATTTGTATTCGCACCTTCCGGCTAACCATACCTTTCGAATGATACCATTTTCAACCCTCTACTCCCATCTATATTAATAAAATCAGATTTTTGTCTGTAAATTTGTCGGAATCGAAAAATTTTGCGATATCTTCACGTTTCACACCCCATGAAAGCCGAAAATGACTTCAGAAAATTTTGCCTGTGTGTGTGTGTGTGTGTGTGTCATCGTGTCCGTATGTCGCTTTTTTTGTCCGGGCATCACTTGAGAACGGCTGGACGGAATTCAGTGGCGCTTGGCAGAGATTTAGGTCTTCACCCAACTTAAAATTATATCTATCATTTTTTCAGAAATTCCCCCCCGTTCCCCCCTGGGGGGTAAAAGACTAAAACACGTTTGTCCGGGCATCACTCGAGAACGGCTGGACGGAAATCGACGGCGCTTGGCAGAAACTTAGGTCTTCACCCAACTTAAAATTATATCTATAGAAATTTTCAAAATTCTGATTAGTGTTTAAATTGTGGGTAAAAAACGCCTGCGCATGCGCCATAAATATTTTTTCACTAAAACGCTTTGAATGGAAAAATAAAATTCAAAAATAAATTTTTGAGATAAAGACGCTTTTTATTCGCGTGATTCGCACTACAAATTATGAAAAGATTGAAATGAAGTTTTTCCATCTAAGTTTCATACTTTAGTTAATTTTATAAAATCTAATTGTCGTATCGAAAAACTGTTTACACCCCAGGATTCAGAAAAATCACCTCTTTCATTTGGTACTGAATTTGTAAGGATAGGTCTGATATTTCTAATTTATTTTTCCCTTTATCCGTTTTTCCGCTGCCACTTAAATTTCATACTTTAGTTATATTTTAAAAATCTAATTGTCGCAACGAAAAACTCTTTGAACCCCTGGATTCATCAAAATCGCCCCTTTCATTCGGTATCAAATTTATAAATATAGGTCTGATATTTCTAATTTATTTTACCCTTTTTCCGTTTTCAACCCAGAATCGATATGGAACTGCTTTAGTATTGGATCCCTTTGGCAAAATTTGAAATTCGGCACCGAAGTAGCTCGGACTTTTCTCGCCAAGATCTTTAATTGCACAATTGAGACAGCCAATTCAGTTCATCGCAAAAATGGATTAAAATATTTAATGTCACCAAAGGGTTCCGATACTTAAGCTGTGCTTTTTGTATTTATTAGTGCTAGAGGCCTATTTCAGTCGGTACAGTTGTCGAATTTTTATACGTCACTCTTAATTAGTGCTAAGGGCCTATTTCAGTCGGTTTATTGAATGGGGATTTATTGAATGAAGTCCCCCCAAGGCACAACTTTGACATAAGTCCCCCCCACGCCCAACTTTGACATTAGTCCCCCCCAAGGTACCCCTATTTCAATCGGTACAGCTTTGTCGAATTTTTATAATACACTCTTAATAGTGCTAAGGGCCTATTTCAGTCGGTTCATTGAATGGGGATTTATTGAATGAAGTCCCCCCCAGGCCCAACTTTGACATGAGTCCCCCCCAGGCCCAACTTTGACATGAGTCCCCCCCAGGCCCAACTTTGACATGAGTCCCCTCAGAGGCCCAACTTTGACATGAGTCCCCCCCCCAAGGCCCAACTTTGACATGAGTCCCCCCCAAGGTACACCTTTGACATGAGTCCCCCACAAGGTACACCTTTGACATGAGCCCCCCCCCAAGGTACACCTTTGACATGAGTCCCCCTCCAAGGTACAACTTTGATATGAGTCCCCCCCAGGCCCAACTTTGACATGAGTCCCCCCCCAAGGTACCCCTATTTCAGTCGGTACAGCGTTGTCGAATTTTTATAATACACTCTTAATAGTGCTAAAAGCCTATTTCAGTCGGTTTATTGAATGGGGGTTTATTGAATGAAGTCCCCCCAAGGCACAACTTTGACATGAGTCTCCCCCCCAAGGCACAACTTTGACATGAGTCCCCCCCACGCCCAACTTTGACATTAGTCCCCCCCAAGGTACCCCTATTTCAGTCGGTACAGCTTTGTCGAATTTTTATAATACACTCTTAATAGTGCTAAGGGCCTATTTCAGTCGGTTTATTGAATGGGGATTTATTGAATGAAGTCCCCCCCAAGGCACAACTTTGACATGAGTCCCCCCCAGGCTCAACTTTGACATGAGTCCCGCCCAAGGCCCAACTTTGACATGAGTCCCCCCCAAGGCCCAACTTTGACATGAGTCCCCCCCAAGGCGCAACTTTGACATGAGTCCCCCCCAAGGCCAACTTTTACATGAGTCCCCCCCAAGGCCCAACTTTGACATGAGTCCCCCCCAAGGCCCAACTTTTACATGAGTCCCCCCCAAGGCCCAACTTTGACATGAGTCCCCCCAAGGCCCAACTTTGACATGAGTCCCCCCCAAGGCCCAACTTTGACATGAGTCCCCCCCAAGGCCCAACTTTGACATGAGTTCCCCCCAAGGCACACCTCCCCCTCATTGGAAAAAAGAGCAAAAAAGGTTGTTTTGCGGCTATAAGACAGTTTGGACTTCCAACATTATTTGTTACAGTATCTGCAGATGAAACACATTGGTTTGATTTAATGAAAACTTTATCATGGAATTTAGATCGTCACGAATTAACTAAAGAAGAATTTGTCTATATTAACCAGTTTAGCAGTAGGCCTCTGGCACTAAATTAAAATCTGTCAATGTCAGATTTTCATGTTTTAAATAATGAAATAATGTCGTGTCTGTATATTTTATTTTATTTTATTTTTGATGTATTATATTTCTTGAATTTCATATTTGATGTATTATATTTTGTGCTTTATTTATTTATAATACTGTCTATTAAAGACTTCTGTGGTCACGAAATTTGGTGTGTAAATTGTTTGTATGCATCCGGCACTTATTGTAACTGCATTTCACGAAATTCGAATTTCCCCCCCCCTTCTCGGAGTCGGAGGGCAATAAACATGTGTAAAAACATGTTTTTCCGTTTGAATTCGCTTTGAATTATCTTAGAATGGCGAATTTTGGTGTGTGGATATTGATTAAGTGTACGCATTATGTAGATTAGTGGGATTTTGCAAAACTTCGAACTCACCCGCTGAGGATGGGGAAGTAAAAAGTGGGTAAGTTGTGCCGAAGACAGTGGGGACCCATACTCCTAACATTGGGAGCGAGAAAACCTCTACCAATCACAGCGAGAACTTAGGTTATTAATAAAGATAAGGCATTTTGACAAATCATTTAAGTTTAACGTCCAGCGAAGCGGGCAAAGCCTGCTAGTAATTAATATGTTAAAAAGGGACTACAAATTTTATGCTTGCCTATTAATATATAGATAAAGACTTTCCTTGCTACATTTTTTCAAAACTTAGAAAAATTATTTCAAAATATATGGTCACTATATCGTAATGACGCATTAAAACAGATCTAAAATACAAATCTAAAACAATCTAAATAAATAAAAGAAAAAAGTTACTGCCGCCGCTGTCCAACTTTTTGTCTGCGACAAATATCTCCTGAAAATGGGAGGGTCCTCAGCGTTGTGAGAGGTAAGGATGTTTGTCGAATAATCTAAGGAAGATGTTTATCTTAGCTTGAAATTTCCATCACCTTAATTAACGAAGTTGTTAATTAAAAACCTTGCAGTCTCGACGGTACTCTACTGTGGGTAACAAAATGATTTGAGCGCTAGCAAAAATTCCTATTTAAAAGAAAAGTACACTTAATACTGTTTTGTTAAATAAATCCTTGTCGAATGATGTTTCTAGTCATTATGCCAGTGTTAAAATTAAATACTGGCATAATGATTAAAACTTTTACATAGGAAAAGAATTTCTTTGAACCAGCATATCATTCTTTAACAAAGAATATTTGTGCGAAATAATGAAAAAATCTGTTATTTTAAACAAAAATAAAGGAATAAATAAAGAAAGAAAAATAAGAAAGAAAGAAAGAAAGAAAGAAAATATTGATATATAAAAAATTGTTTTGTTGTT